>JAVCKT010013823.1:7567-22517 GCA_032273925.1 Rhynchotus rufescens
TCCCAAAAATCATGCCCTAGGATAGTGTGAGAAAACTTTAGCATCCCTGAGAAGGAATCTAATGTTCAGCTGCTGTATAACAAAGAGAAGTGGAACTGGTAGCGGAGTTACCAGTAAAATATTCAGAACTCATAATGTTTCATGGGGCCAATGCCCCTGGGAAGAGAAATAAACTCTTCTATATGGTAGAACAATAAATATTTATATATCATTTTACCCAAAGACCCCCATTAGAAAGGAGTCTGAGTATGCTGAGCTTGTAGCAAAAAAAAAAGGAGCAATCCATCTCCTCTTGCACTCGCAATCTAAAGGTGCAGACAGAGAGGAAGAGCTTGTTCATATCACGTACGGAGAAACTAGCTCAGTGGAGAGTTTTTTTCAGAAACTGATTAACTGACTACAGGCATTACAGGATCATTGCTATTCCCATTCTTTGTCTAAACACTATTTAGGAACAAATTATACATGATTTTTGAATCAATATAGCTCAAATATTATAATTTTTTCTTTTTGATGTAGGAAAATTTGATTGTAATTGCACTCCTTACTGCAGAATCTGGGTTATCTGAGTATCTTCTTAACCCTTAAGGACAAGAGAGAAGGAATCAAACTTCCTCTTCAGAAAGCCTTAACATTCCCGGCTTTCACAAATGCCCATTGACACAATCCCTTCTTATAAAAAGATAATCTGCTGAGAAAAAGATCCTCAAAGATTATAGACAAATCTCCCTCACCCACACAAACTATGTTAAGGGTTCCTCTCAGAAGTGCAAGCATCATGCACTTAAATATAAGACCCGCAACACCTATTCATAAGGTACCACATGAAAGAAAGAAGTTTCAACTTGATTTTCTACTTTGGGAAGTTCAAGCTATCTCCCTAAGACATCAAAGCAGTCAACTGCAGTCAGACAAGAGAGGTTTGGAGATTTACAGAGCATCACAAACAATGTCTCTCCCTTTGCAGGCCTGAAAAGCTTTACATGTATTTTACGACTCTCAAATGCTCCTCAGATATTAATGAGATTGAGAAGTACCATGAGTTATTCGTAATTCACAGATAGAGAAATTGAGGCATCGTTATCATGTCCAAGATTTCAAAAGTCAAGTCTCTGCATAATACCTGCATTTATTTCCTATCCCGAGACAACCACGATATAAAGTTGTCTGGGAAATTCCAAACAAAATGGGGTTTTGTTTTGCTTTGCTTTTCCATGAAGCACTCTCATTAAGCACTTATCACATTAAGAATTGGCACTATCAATATGTTTTTGATTTGATTATTAAAAATATATTAATTTAAATGAGCCTTTGAGGTCCTTGCTTAAACATTCAAGGCTTTTGGTCCTCTATAAGAAGCTCAAGAAGAACTGAGAAAAACAACTGTTAGAAAATATTTATTTTATTCTAAATTATTTGGGGGAAGGAGACTGGAGGATGGGAACAGAATTTTCCAGTGGATTTTTTTTCCAGTTTGGAACAAAAAAAAAGTAAAATACCAGAAGTAAGCAGAAACCACCCCTTTCAATATGCTATTCCCTGTTGCTGTTCTGCCTTTAGGGAGAACTTGGCTCCCTCATCTTCTTCCCTATTCAAGGACTAACTTTTGAAAATGCTGTACACAGAAAATGCCAAGTGAAATCACTAGAATTTCCTATTCCATGTCTTTGTGATAAGACAGCACTGACAAATCAGCAGGGACTTAGTCTGCGCTGGGAATAGGAGTGGGAGGCCTTGAAGAACTGGAGACAAAAGCTCCCCAGTAACCCTCACTCTTCATTGTTTCTAGAAAAGAGAATCAAGAACTGAGTTATTCTCAGCTTTGGACAGGTAGGAACATGGGCTCAGTGAAAACAGCGGCTACTTTTGAGAACAGTCACCTCCACGGCTTACCGAAGTTTGCTTATGTCAAAGTAAGGCCAGTGATTTAGTCCAAGCGAGCGTGATCCACTGTGTAAGAACAAGATTCCTCCGAATGGAGGATCCATAGGCCCAGGGACATGAGACGGGGAGAGCACCCCGTGGGGCTTTCAGGGCATTCTGGCCATCACCTTGGGTGGCCTGGGGTTGCTTGGGGCACTGCAGAAGAGAGGCCGTATCTGACATCTATGGCAAATATTTATCACTCCGGGCAAAACATTATGCACTTTTCTTTCTGGCAAGGTGCTGTCCTTTTCTCCGGTGAAGAGAGTGGCTTTCAGCTGGGAGCTGATGATAAGCAAGTGCAATGCAAAGGAGAATTGTAAATTCGACTTTCTAAAGTCCACTCCAAAACACTCCCTAAAACCCTGAGTCATTAGTGGCTGAATCACATTATTCCTGTCAGCGAGAGCTCTTCTCTAACATCATCCTCTATTTACTGTACATTACCTCATGGGCATCCTGGTCAAGCTGTGCACCTTTCACACAACCATGAAGAATCTTACTCATTGGGATGAGCTTGACATGGGGCGAGCTTTGTTTCCTGATGCTGATTAGAGCACAGCAACCACAGTTCAAGGATTTACTTAGGCTCCCTGTGCACACAAAAGCTCTTCCTAACAAATAGGTCAGATAATAAGCTTTGTTTTCTGTTTTTCACATTTCACTTATTTGCTGAAGCTCACGGCCGTCTGTTACAAGGGCAATTCTAAAAGTCAAAAGGTTGCGGAATAAAGCGTCACCCTCCAAAATTCATCATTTATCTGTCGAACAGTGACCTCGTGGTGACTCTCTCTCAGCTATAAAGGCATTGATTGCATTGCTCTTTATTCTTCTCCTGTAAATCCTATAAACAAGCCCCTCTGAAATGCCAGAAGAAAATTTAACTTGCAACACTTTTCACATATTAAAATAATGATGCAATATTAGATTAGATATTAGCCTAATTACCACATATTTAGCTCTTTGGCAACAGTTCCTCATATAAGATTAGGGGATAAGTTATCAAAAGAAGACATTATTTGATTTATTTTCAAACACTTTAGAATTCGTATTTAAAAATATATATGACCTAAGTAAATGTAACTGTAGACTTATTAATATAAGAGGTATTTTGTTAAAGAAATAAGCTTCCTCGGTAGAGATCTGTGTATGAATTTTACTTCCTTTAGGCCTGGAGATGATGATGTCGGAAAGACACAGGATTACAAAGTTTAAGCAAGATGAAAGATAAGAATCAAAATTAAATGGAAAGTTACTCTGGTTCATTCGTTTCAGTGATTACAGAGACCATATTGTTAAAATAGTGATTCAATTGTTTGGTGCTACTTATGACACAGCTCCTCAAAGGGCAGAATTAACTACCCAAAATCTAGAAGTTCTACTCTTTGCTGAAAGACAACACTCAAACTTGCAATCAAACAACTATATTTATAGTCTCGACCATGACAAACGTCATTGACAACATGTTTGTCTTCAGTAATGTCCCTTAGGGACCTGAAAGTCAAGCTGACCTCTTTTCTTCTCAGACACCACCTTCTGCAGCAGAAGTTCTTTAAAAACAGATGCTTCCATTACAGAAACACAGTCTTGCTGTTATCATCAACATTGTATACCTTTTTATATACCCTTTCTTCTCTGTAGCCCCCTTTTATTTCCGAGTATGAAAAATAATACTGAATGCTAAATGCTGAAACAAGTTCATAAGGCAGTTGCTCACAGTAAAACACAGTCCAGAGCATCACTGAGGCAAAGACTTAAGTCCCCAGCCCATTTACAGCCACATTGCTGAGAGATCAATACTCTAATCAGGCTCTTAATGGAGATTATTTTTATTGGAAATATGCTTTTATCCCAGTTAAAGTGTTCCTGATGCACCTGGAGTGTAATGTTGTTGAGCAGTTTTGCTGGATCAACAGTTTGGAAATTACAATGTTGGAGCTACTCTATCAGTTCAGACAGCAGTGGGCCTCTAGCAAAATATTTTTTTTTCCTTGAAATTAATTAACATTTTCCCTCAGCCCCTTGGTTAGAGGCATGATGATAAAGTCAGTACATGTTGGAAGGAGCTGTATCAGATATGTGCTCCAGCCAGCTGAAAATTGCTGTTTTTCTACCACTGCACAGTCTCTCCTGGCGTTTCTGATGGCTGCAAAAATTTGGTACTGAATGGCCACATCTCAAAGGATTAGGTTGAAAGGCTGTCAAATCTTCCCATTTCTCACGTAATTTGTCCCTTCCTGATAACTACCCTTTCATAAGAAGGAAAGCTGAAATCCCTGCCATCCTGAAAAGAATCAGGTTTTCATTCTCATAAGCTAGTAACAAACTTCTATTTAGCATGCCACGGTCAGGATTTCACAGTTTACGCAATGGAAAACTTGCCCTTGGTTTCACCATCTCACCGATGAGACCTTAGCTTCTCAGGCTGCCAGAAAATGTCCGTCTGAACACTGCTCTAGCAAGGCTTTGCAGGACTATGGTCTCACTATTGCCCAAGATTAATTTTTCTTATATAAAATAAACCTATCCCTAAGTTACTGAGAAATAGTCAGGTAGGAAGAGACCTCCTTGAGAAGGTGGGATATCATGAAGCAAATGCCTAATCTATCTAGTGGTTCCAGTGGGAAGTTCCAGTGGGAATGCTCATGGATGTGAACAAAACCTGCAGGGACTGAGGCTTGCAGAGAAGTGCTGCATCTTACAATTGATTTACTTGTCAAATCTGCAAAACTCTTTCACT
The DNA here is from genome assembly GCA_032273925.1 of Rhynchotus rufescens. Lineage (NCBI taxonomy): Eukaryota > Metazoa > Chordata > Aves > Tinamiformes > Tinamidae > Rhynchotus > Rhynchotus rufescens. The sequence continues at coordinate 12,231 of JAVCKT010013823.1, forward strand.
CATTTACTCTCAACACAACATCAATAACCGACTCCCTCTCATCAAGACCTCTGAAATAAATTAACAGTTGAAAAATAAGACAACTTTTTTTTGCCATTAGAATGGCGACTGTAACTGAGAAGAAGCTTGAAAACATAAACTACTTCTGGCAGAGGATAGAACAGATCTTGGACACAATAATTGTTTGCACACATTGCCTCTGTAGTATGATGTTCAGTATGCCCCTAGCATTAAACAACTGCCAGTGCTTTGTTCTGTAGATCAAGGAAACATCCTTCCCTTCCTTTTGCCATCCCACGACTTCTGGATTCATTGCTCTGGCTCTTGAAGCAAAAAGTGCTCGTGAAATTAGAGCAAAAACTGTACTGGGTCACTTAAGGTAAGAAATTCGGGTACATGGGTATGGTGGCTACTCTCCAGGGTTAGAGAGGTATCTAAATCAGTTCTTGGAAAATTTTTTGGAGGTCCTTGGTAAGTAGAAATTGGAGGGTTTTTCAGAGAAGTCATTAGACAAAGCTAGGCTTTTAGTGTATTAATGAAATGTTGACACTATTTAGTTGCATTTAAAAAACAGAACACTGAGGGCAACATAAACCCTATATTCCTGAATAGGTCAATATCAAAGATCATCTGTAGATCAAAACCTGAAAAATGCTAAATGTTCAGATTAGTATGCAAAATAAAACATCAATGTGGAGAGTGGATTTATCTGATTATACTATGAATAATTCATTAGCACAAGCAATACAATTAGCTTTTAAAAATGATCTAGCTACTACGCTCATGTTTAGCAAATCTAACATATAGTAACATCGGGAGGTAAAAGTTCATAATGCAAAAGAAATTAAAATAAATTCCTTTAGGAGACCAGCTGCCTTATTACTAAGGGGGAAAGGGCAGTGGATTAGACGGGTTAGATCATGCCCAGAGAGGTTAACTTGCCTGTAGTCAATACCCTTGCATTTGCAGGTGTGCCCTCAATTGACCTTATTAATATGTGTAGCCCTTGCTGGAAACCTTATTTCAGATACATTAGGCTCTGCTTGTTTGAAGTGCCTCCGACTACAGTGAAGAGCTTCTGAAACTTGGGGGGAGTTGGTGGTGGGAGGATGGGGAAGAGACAAAATGTTTTTCATGAGAGAGGCTTTTCTGCACTTCCAGTAGATAGAAATCTGAGGGCTGAATCAGACAGAAGATAATCAATACTATAGCTGGCATACTAAATCAATACATTACTGGCAACTGTAGCTAGTTTTAGCTGAACCTCTGCTTTCCAGAGCAATCACTCCAAGTCCTGACTTAGTCACTTTCGAGATGAAATTGCATCGAGCTCTTAGATGTGCACGGTGCTGGTTTGATGGTAGCCAGCCTAATAGAGACAGGGATTTCTTGGGTGGCCGACTCAAGAACTGAGGCAGATGCAAATGGGCAAGAGATTGCCATAGCAAAGCCTTTGAGACACTATTTTTTCCCCTTTTATTTTCTTTCTGCAGCTGGTTAATGTAAGGGAACACTAACATTGCCCAGCTACCCTTCAGGATCTTAAACAGAGTGTGCATATGTAACAGTTGTACTTTGAAGAACGAAGAGTGCCACTGCTAAGTGACATTATGAGCAAGAAGCCAAAAGCTGATACAACAATTCAAAAGTGTACAAATTAAAGTCAATTGTAAAATGGATTTGCCATTCCATTAAAAATGTCAGGATTGAAAAATTTTGACATATAAAAGTTCATATTAAATATTCACATTAAATTAGGTTAAATGGAGGCAAAACCAAGAAAGACTAAACACTGTACAAAATTAAAATTAAATTTTGAAAATAATTTGTTTGTGTAAAATGTTTAAATTAAAACAAATACTTTGTTTCCATTTGATTTCTTATTTTCTACTTTAAAATTAAGAGTAATAGTTGATTTTGAAATAGTGTTTTTGAGTGTGTGTGTAAAATATATGAAAACAAAGCATTTCAATGAGGTGGTGTTCTTTTTTTCAATTATTGCTCTTACTATGACTATTATTTATTTGAATAACATAATTTGTTTATTGCTACTTAAATTGTTTAGCTAAATAAAATTTATCTGAGTAAAATGTCTTTCATGAAAACTTTCAGCCTACTCTAACAGTGCTGTAAATTAAGCATCACAGCTCTACTGCCTTGATCAGCAGTAGGTATAACTATCTATGACTGGTTATGGTCATCTTTTTAAAAACTTTCTATCAGTCAGCTGCCTGCCTCACCCCAGATCTGCTCACTTAACAGAGGGAAAAGTTCTTTCCACTGATAGCAGGAGCCTTTGAGTTTGCCCTTCAATCAGTTTGGATGTGTCCAGACACCTAAATAGACCAGGGCCAGGGAGCAGGCGTACGTAGCCCAGGGACATAGGGTTGTGTGGCAGGGTGCTGAGCCTCTTGGGAGGACCCGGTAGGGTGGAGGAAGGACAGCTCAAGGCAGTCTGATCCATGCGGTCTGTCAATAGGCTTCCCCTTGACCATGCCCAAAGTCTTTCTTGGATAGAGCTGGCTGGAGAGGTCCCAGGCAGAGCCACACAGGAGGCATCAGCTACACAGTGTTGCCTGTCTGCAGACTTAGCCTAGAAGAGGACTCCTGGCCCTCTTCTACTCCGTAATATAAATCCTACTTTAATAAGTGAGAACTGTCTGCATGTCTTCCTTTCCCCTGAAAGAGAAAAGATGGGCACAGCTGTGTCTATATATGTACATCACACTGTGCCTTCAGTCCCCAGTTGTTCTCTGTCTGCATTAGGAAGCTCTGTCAGCAGGGAGGCAGCCAGCACAGTGTTAGCAGTGCCATTTGCTTGCAGAAGATCTTCACATTTGCCTATTGGTGTTGACGTTTTTGTTCTCACTTGGCTGTGGGATGCTATCTCCATGCTTGCGGCACTTCTGTCCCGTACCACAAGCAGATTGGGTACGATGCTGCAAACAGCTATTCTGCACCCTGCTCTATGGAACAGGACAACTTTTGAGCCAAATTTACAGTCAAAATTGTTTTAAAGGGAATAAAAAGTTATCCATAACAGAAGTTTTTGTCACAGCTGCCAACACAGTGTAGCTGAAGACTACACTTCTAGTGTAGCTGACTAGACTACACAGTGTAGCTGAAGACTACAAGCTAAGGACAGGGTTAAACACTTCACAGCTGGAAGAAGGAAGCAACATGGTATGATCCCAAATTTAAATCTGAATTACTAAAGATGTAAAGACAGGTTTGTAATCTAGCTGTAATGAAGAAAAGGCAGAGCAAGAGGAATTAAGGTGATTTGGTCGTAATTCACAATCACCCACATCAGGAAGAGATTTCTGATAGCAGCAGCTCTTTTATCTAGTAAGAGAAAAATCATGAAGACATGCAGAGGCTGGAAGGTAAAGCTAGGTAAACGTGGGTTGGAGGTAAAAGGCATTTTATTTTGTTTATTTCATTTTATTTCTCATAACAGACAATTAACCACTAGCAGAGTTTACTCAGGGACATTGTAGATTGTTTGGAGAGCCTGTCCGGGCTGTGACTCATATCATGGTCCTTTCCTCTTGACACAGTTTTCCACATCTAGGCTTCTGCCTTCAGTGCTCTCTGATATGTAAACAATAACTCAACGTTTATCCAGTAACTCTGCCGCACATTTATGAATTTTAATCAACCATTGACACACTTACATGAAGGGAAACAAATGAACAGAGTTGACAAATGGGATTTCTGCCTAGAAAGGATTTTAGATCCATATTAATATTCAATTCCTCTCTAGGATTCTTGACATCAGCTGTTTTTCAGTGCTTTTATGGCTGTCTTGAGCCTACGTGATTATTCCACATAGCCCAAACAGGGTGCCCATTGTGCTCCACACATAATGGAAAGACAGCTGCTGTTTCGGAGCACTCACAACCTAAGGCCGAGAGAAGAAATGGCTGGTAGACGATGATAAGGTGAGTCTGAACTACATTTAGGAAGCTAAGCACCACTGCTGATACACCAGTTAATAACTGCTGGAATCGGTTCCAAAGAGGGAGCAGATTTCTATATATAACCGAATCCTCACGATTTGGATCAGATTTTTTTTTACAAGAGGTGCCTGGTTTGTCGGCAATGCAGTTTTCCCCTCTCCTCTTTCTCTCTGCCTCCCCTGAATCGCTCCCCGACCAAGCTCCCCTCAGGTAAAGGTCTTTGTGCCTTTGATTATTTTATGGCATTTGCTATAGCCCAGTTTCCATCAGAGCTCTTTCCCAGCAGACTAACCCCATGAATGAAATCAGCAGGGAGGCTCTTCATTATCGCAGCTCTGGAAGTGAAGGCTCTGTACTTTTATCACTGCACTGGTATCAATTATTTGGAGCCACATTAAATAAATGAAGTCGGTAACATGAATATGTCATGCCCAATTCATACAGAGGCTCATGAACTCTCTCTAAAAAAACCCTCACTTTTATGCCTGCTGCTTTCCTTACCAATTTTTGTAAGCTCTGACCTTAGACAGTTCTCAATCACTACAAGCATGCTTAGTTCAAGGCAGAATATACATCCATTTTATATGGGTTGAGGAGGACAAAAATCTTGAGAAAAGCACATGGCATTAGACAAAATGACTTTTCAAGGGAAGTTCAATGACCCCCATATAGACATGACATGTTAAAGTCACTGACTTCTTTTTAACTCAGCACTTGCTTATGTATTTTTAGTATTATACAATGTACTTGTAAGGGCAAAGACTCTTCAGCGTTAGGACTACAATATTTATTGCAGAGTTCTGACTCACCTTCCTTGGGTGTAGCCCAGAGTCACCATAATATCAGTAATGACAATGAAATGGGACTGAATTGGAGAGTGCCCTTTCGTTGCGAGTTGGGTCACAGCAGCATACTGATGGCAGTTTTCTGCAACTGAAGAGAAGCTTATTTATTTATTGATCCTGCTGAATCAGAATTAGGCTTGGCAAGGCCTCTTCTCCAAAATAGGAATCGAGAGCTGTCTGGGATTTATACAGTATTTTTGTAAAGCATTTTTAACCAAAATTGTCATTTTTTCAATCTTGAATAATAATAAAAAAAAATTCTTTCATGCATAGACTATTAACTTTCTGAAACCTTTAGGCCCATTCATTTTGCTTACTCTTTCACTGATCTGTTTAAATATACTAGGAAAGAAACAGAACAATGATGGAAAAGGAGATCTTTCTTGGACATGAATTTATTCATACTCAGAAGTATGGGTATAATGTGCTCAGGAGTATGTGCAAAAATCCCTCAAACCTTTGTGCTTACTGACAGAAGATTAGCACATAGATGGAAAAGGCCATGGCTAAAAGTTTTGTGGGAGTGTTTTGCAAGCTCTGAAACTCTAATTCAGCCAAATTGAAATATTTTTCAGCCACTTTTCCACTAATGTTAATCAGAGTGGCTTTTGTTTGAAGGAAAGCTGGAAAAGGGTATTCTAAAACCAAACACTCTTGAAACCTGCCTGAGAAGAGTTTTCTCTGCTTATAATACAGACATGCTACCTGGCAGCAGGAAGAAAGACATAGTTCTTAGGTGGCCAATTAGACACCCAAAATAAGGAAGAGCGAATAGAGAGAAAACATAATTATAAAAAATATACTGTGTAAATACGCCAAATCTGATGAAATGATTATGCAGTCTGTGCCCCATGTTACAAAGATTTACATAGCTGTTAGTGATTAAGTTCTCTACTTCTACTGACATTTAAAGAGAAAACTCCTGCCCTGTTTCAGACAATGGAAAAACCATTGACCTCAGGATTTTGGAGACTGCACTTCAATCTATGACTTCGCTTGGATTATCACTAGTGGGCAAATCTGAACAGATGTTTGCATCTTTTGTAACATTAAAGCTTACCTTAAAAAAGAAACAAGCAAACAACAAAAAGTTTTGGGGAAAGGTATTAAAAAAAAACAACAGGGGGTGGGTCTCAGATTAAAAATATGCAGCCAATGTAAAGTAAAGTAAAAAGAAAATGAGTAAAAAGAAAATGAGTAAAAGAATTCTGAGGTTTGTGTGTGAGTTTATTTGTTTGTTTGTTAATTGATATCTCAAAAATAAAGTTAACCGTGAAACTGTCTGTTCAGGTATCAGCTTTGCAAAAACAACAAGTCAGCAACAGGAATAAATCTGAAGTTACTAGCAACTCAGAACAACATATATCCCATATATTTCACTGCCTTATGTGAGTATTGTTTTTTCAGAAAGCAGACCTAATGCATGAAGAAGTTCCTTTTCACACTTTCATGTGATCTGATGACCAACTGAAAGAGTTTAAAATATGAGGCAAGAATGATGTATTCCAGTTTATCATTCTCCTGCCTCTGTATTACACTCCTCCTGTTTTCTGTAGTACAACTTATACATAAAATACTTCCATGAGTGGTATTCAAAGTGGCATTTAACTGTGAGATTGAACCATTTTCGATATTTCTGATACTGCAGAGTTGCTCAACCATAATGCCTATCGCTAGGTATCATGCTAGCTTATCAGTGGCTAGCAGATAATGCCCATCAGTGCAAACCTGTTTGTTTGTTTGTTTGCTTGTTTGTTGTAACACTTTCTTTGCATGTGTTGTCCTGGTATCATTGTGCTATTTCATGAAGTAAGACTCCCAGGTTTATACTCACAATGACATAAAAGAATGGGATTGTGCTGCTATTCTTGAGGGAATGCAAAGGACAGATGAGCCAGCTATGCAGCTCTCTCATCAGAAATTGCAGGTGTCTCTCAGTTTGGATGTATTTGTACATATTCCCATTTTCTTTTTCAATGGCATATTACTTCCTTCTCTTAAAATCAAAAACTTGAGTGGAGGTAAAAAGCTATATAACTCTATGTGCTCGTTAATCCCTCTGATTCTGATTATACCTGGGGCAAGTTAATTGTAGCTTGAACTCAAGGCTGGCTTTACAGGTCTTATTGAATTTTAAAATACGTTTCTGACAAATGATTTTAATTAGATCTAAGTGATGGTGCTGCTATTCTGGGGGTCTACTCTTAATAATGTATTGTCTGTGATGGCTCATAAGAGGGGCGAGGAGGAAAAGAGGGATTTTTAGACTTTCAAAGGCTTTATTTCTAGGGAAAAAGTTGTCCTAAAAGCAGTCAGTGATACATTTTGAATGTGTAATTGTGATGATTTTTGTGCTTCGTCATGATAACGTCAAACTCAGGGAAGCTTAGAAGGGATATTGAACTCTTATACCATTTACTAGCTTTGAAATCTTAGGCTAATGATTCACATTCATGTATTTTAAAGTAATGCAGATTTATGGGACTTCCAACACAGTGAGCCATACGCTTCCTCAAGTAGCTGAGCATGGAGTGAATGATGATTGAAACACCCTGGCTGAAGCTGCCTGGCACAAAAGAAAAAACTGCTCTGGATTAAAATGCCACTGCAATTTCAGATGTTTGAAGGCAGTGGAGCACAAAGATCTGATCCAGAGCTCGGTGAAATCAGTGAGGACTTTTCCCACTGATTTCAGTGCTCTTAAGACGAGAAGTGTGGATTTTTTAAAGACCTCGGTAGAAGAATAGGGAATATGCTAAAATGAATTGGTTACAGAGCTGTATGCGGCAGAACTAATGTTAGTGGAAGATGAAAAGCATCTTATTCCTTCTGCTAGAGAAATAATTTGGAGAAAAGATGAAAAGTGCAGTTAACTCTCAAAGCACTTGCTATATGTGTGGGAAATGAGGAGCTATGGGAATCTCTTCCTGATTAATTCCCTGTTTTCTTTAGTACTGATGTTTCACCTGTTTTCCACTCTTTACTGCTGGTAGGCAAGAGTGTGATCAGATCAGCTGCAGAAAGGCTTGCTCATGTCTTGTTGTCTTTTTTTTTTTTTTTTTTTTTTAAATATGGATACAGCTATTTATGTTTATGACTACTGGTAGAATTATTTTTTTATTAGGAATAACTTGCATTTTATTAAATCTGAATCTGTTGAATCTTATTTCTATTTATTGCTGGGGAACATGATTGTTTATGTCATTCTGGAAAATATGACTTTTTGTGTTTTTAATAGACTGAGTATGTAAAAATCAATCAACTGCGGTAAGAAATAATGGATCTTTACAGTAGAGGGAGCAATAGTACCATTGCTGTTGTATTTCTCTTTGTTGGCTGTGTTATAGCTTTATATAGCAGATATATGTTTTTAAAAATATATTTAGATGAAATGATGTGGTGTCTTATGTAGTAAAGACTTATAATTTTTATTACTAAAATAACTCTTTTATTAGAAGGAGAAATTTTTGTGTAAGCAGTTGCCCTGTAACACAGCTGGATGGGCTAAAGAGTTCTCTTGGTTTTGCCTGGCATTTCTCCTTTAGAGGGCTGTGTTAAAGGAATGGTCTCATTGTGAATATTAATTCATAATCAGCATATCTTGCACCTTTCAAGGATTTCAGAATGGTTTTTAAAAACTCTTGTTGATGTCTGTGCCACTTGTGGTTAAAAAGACCATTCTGGTGTTGCTATGGAAATTGTGGTGTTACTGCATGTGCAAGATGAAACCTCTGCATGCTCAGAAGGGAGTTAGAGGTGACTGCAGTTCATGATCTCTTTGTTCAGCCACATGAGTCTTTATGGGAGGTAGTCAGAAAAGCTAGGAGAATAATTTGGGATAAGTATCTTAATTCAGGACGGAAGGCATTTTTCACAGGCTGTTTGTAATATGCATATACCTTCCCAGACTCAGTTACATATATTTTCTGTGTATGTGTACACAGCCATTTTATATACATACATATATATGTATTTGAACCTGTAGTTAAAACCTAACACTATTAAACTTTTTTTTTTTTTTTTTTTTTTTAACTAATCCTTTGGGCAGTCATTTGAGGAAGAATTGCAGTGTAGATTAATCTTTCTCTCTCTCTCTCCTCTCTCTGTCTGTCTTTCAAAGGAGGATGTTTTGGGTATTTGCAAGGGAAGTGCAGGTTTCAGGATGTTTTTGTAGCTGGAGGTGGGTGCAGGGTTCATGTCTCACCAAGTGTGGTCCAAGAGATGCAGCTGAGCATAGAGATGACACCCAAATGCTGTTCTGAGATGCTTTTTCTGGACCATCTTTCATTCAGTTAATTACAGAAAGGATAATTCTCCTGTTGGGCTTGATCAGGCTGTGGCAGTTTGTTTAAGGTAGAGATGTGACACCCATGGCAAGAGGCTTGGGCGGGAGGATTAGATTTAAGCACAAGCACAGGGACTAGGAAGTCGCATTCGTGAGGTACTGTGGGCACTGTGAGAAGAGGCCAATTAATGTGGGCCTGACCAAAACCAAAGAATTAGCCTAGACTCTTCAATCATAAAATTGAAAAGAAATGTAGGTAGGTCCAAAATTTTTCTTACTGTAAAACTTTGATTCTTGCAGAGACTGTGTCTTTTTCCTTAAGGAGAAATACTTGAAAGATAATTCTGATGTTCGGACTGCAAGCTTAAATGGGGACTACATCCCACGTTAGACACGGTAGACAGTGCCTGGCAAGTTCAGCCTGTAGATAAAAGAATAAAAATGAGGCATGATGGGCAAAAATATAGGATTAGAGCTTCATTCCGGATCTCACTGATGATGAATAAATGTTGATTTCCAGAGGACTGTCTTTATGAAACCACTCTTCTTGCCAGAAATATATTTGATAATCTCTCTGGATGGAGATTTAAAAAAATAAATAAATAAAATCAGATGATCATCTTGTAGTTCAAGATGGGACTGTCAAAACACTGTCATTTATTGTAACTGACTCACTTAAAAAGCTGAATCACAAGTGCATAAATTTTTCTTATTCATAACTCACTTTAAATGGAATGTCACTGATTTATTTAATTTGGACATCATGCCAGCTTTGTAGCATTGTATTGATGTTTCCATTTCCCTGAGAAAGGTTGTTGATCTGCAAATTACAGCCTCACCCTTTCCTTTCACTGTGGCAATACAGACAGCATTGCTTCTACACGTGCACACTGACATTGTTTCATCCTGGTATCGAAACATCATCTTGATAAAACCATGGAAACACAGATTTGTCTCCATAACGATGTCACCATTGCATCAAGCAATTAGCGTTAAAATATGTTGACAGAAGGTATGTATAATGTATACATAGTGGCTTGTGCTACAGCTTTCACATTTGGGTTGTACCAAGCTTTGTTTGAATGTCTCTGAAGGGTAGTGTCTCCTAGTAAACACTTACATACTGTGTTTTGGGTAAGCCCTTCAGCAAACAAGTGCTTCACACCTTGCATTTAAAAAAAAAAACAAAAACAAA
>JAVCKT010013825.1:0-12867 GCA_032273925.1 Rhynchotus rufescens
TAATCTCTAGAGGTCCCTGCCAACCTCAACCATTCTGGGATTCTGTGATGTCCCATGGGTCTGCAGTGCTGCATCCAGGGGTCTTGGTCCTCTCCTGGTGCTACATCAACCCCTAAGGGATCAGAATCCCTCAGGGATCATTCTGATGAGAGGGAAAAACCTGCAAAGAAATGATATAGGGCATTTTTGTTGCCTTTTTATCATAACATACACTGGACTTGTGCCCCGTGCTCTGGGTGTCCCTGTTGGAGCAGAAGGGTTGGACTTGATGATCTCTTGAGGTCCCTTCCAACCTCGGCCATTCTGTGATTCTGTGACTTCATAACCATTCCCTCCTGTTATGGATTGACACACACTGTTCAAGAAGGACTTTGTGATTCATTTTCCACCCTCAGTGCTTATGTCAGACTTAGAAATGTAATTATATATTTTTTTTCCAAGTCAATGAAATTTAGAAGTGGTAGCTGAATCACAAAGTGCTCTTGGTAACGGCATGAAGAAAAAGCCAGGAAAGAAAAGGAGTGCTTAAAATAGATATTTCCTTACCCTCCAAGATCCTTCAGAAACTCAAGAGCAATTTAGCTGGAGCGAAAGTATAAAATGGAGGTGGGGGAGAGCAGTAAAATATCCCTGTGTTTTTTTTTAACACAGTCCCTCCCCAGCCACCCCTTGTCCAGCTGGCAGCCACAGCTGGGTGTTCTCGTGCTGGGCTCACATCCCTTGAGTGCTGGACCATGGGCGGTGTCCAGGGATGGGCCTCCTTCGGCTGCGAGTCCAGAGACTCGTAACAGCCTTAGGATGTGATTAGGACAAAAACAGCTCAAACAGCGCTAAATTAAGGGTTGATAACAGTGTTTATCTTGCTATGCAAGAAGCATGCTGGGGTTTCTTCTCATGCCACATCATCTGCTTCCTGCTAGTGCCAAGTCTGAAGCCTTACCCCTACAAAGGCAGCAGGAGACACGTGCAAAAAAAAAATCCAAATATAAAAAAAAGCTGTCAGAAAAGCCAGGAGTAGGAGTGTTCTATAACGTGCTTCTTCCACACACAGCTCTCCTGAGAAGGCTCTAAAGGATTAGTCCCACACTTGACTCCCTCACAGCTTTTTTGAAAGTCTGCCACCTTAAGAAGTCATGTTAAAAGTAACTAATCCCCCCCAAAGCACCATGTCCCTCTTCTTTAAAGAGGGAAGCAGAGCATGAGATCCATCCTCTCCCAGGTCTAGAACCTCTACTGATCCCTCATGGGTTGATGTAGCACCAGGAGGGAACCAAGACCCCTGTGTGCAGCACTGCAGACCCATGGGACATCACAGAATCACAGGATGGTTGAGGTTGGAAGGGACCTCTAAAGATCATCTAGTCCAAACCCCCTGCTCCAGCAGGGACACCCAGAGCACGGGGCACAAGTCCAGTGCATGTTATGATAAAAATGCAACAAAAACACCCTACATCAATTCTTTGCATGTTTTTCCCCCTCATCTTCCATTAACCTTTTTATTAAAGCAGCTTCTAGTTATAAATCCTCTAAATTTAAATAAAATCAGAGGTGCAGTGTTCAATTATAACATGTTCTTTGGTGCTGGTTAACAAAAACGGATGAGCAGTTTTTGGTGGGGGGATGTTCCCTGGTGATTTGTGTTTCCTATTGCAGTTGAAGAGCCGACACTTCCCAGCACTCCTGGACAGCTCCTTGCTTGTGCATCTATTAACTGAGGACCTTGGAAGGAGGCTGCTTTTTTTGCAGGAATAATTCTAGCAAAAGCTTTTCAAAGAAGTTGCTTAATTTAACTTAAAAGTACATGCTAGTGCAAACCTTTTGTCTTTTATTCTATAAAAACGATTAAAGGAAGAAGTTGTATGGAAAGGCTGTGCACACGCATTTCTGATAGGCTACGAAGTGTGACCATCAAGCAGATGGAGTGGCCATAGCGTTCTGTATTTGCAGTTTGTTCTGGATCATAGAGTAGACATACAGTCACCAGAAGTAGTGAAATGAGTCTGCTGCATCTTCCTTGGGATACCGTATATTTAAATCGCTGTTAATGATGTTTATTTAAACTTTTATTGCTTTTTGTGCAACATTTTGAAAACATAAATGCCAGATGCACATTGATCAATGGACTGAACTGCATTTGTAAGCTTTTAAAGCCCCTAAAAGCTAGGAGAAGATTTAATGATTTACAGGGATTAAGGTTTATAAGGCTGATGATTTTGTCTTATAGCAGAGAAAGAATAAAATACCTTAACTGATGCTACCAGGATGTACTTCTCTTAGTAATTCTTGTTTTGTTAGCTGAAATCTGGCTAGTTTCCATTTCCTTATTAAAAATTGATCTATTGGCTGCCATCAACAGTAAGTGTATCTGGTAAAAGTAGGAGTGCCCTGGAGTTTCCGGTAGATATGCCATTATTGACACTTACTGTTGGTGCTTTCCTGCCTATCGGGATCAGTAAAGAATGTTTCCTGTACTTGAAGATGCTTAAAGATACAGAGAGAAAGCCTAGACCCTATGCGCAGAGAGGGACGTGCCAGGGGAAATGTCCCCTCCTTTAGGGAGGATGTGCCAAAGGAAATGTAGCGTGCTCTCCAGAGTGGTGCTAGGAATATCTTTTTCATTTATGCAGCACTAGGCCTGGTAGCCTCAGGCTACTATTACAGTAGGGGCTAGTGTTGGAATTAAGGTTAAGAGAGAAAGAAAGCCTCAAGCCCCATGAGCTGTGGGTCTAGGAAGGGCGTGCAAAAGGAGTGTAGTGATACAGGCAGAATGGTGCTAGGATCTATGTTTGTTGTTCATGCAGTGCTGTGCCTGGTGACCTCGGGCTTAAGGCTACAGGTAGGGTTAGAGTTAAGAGAGAGAGAGAAAGGCTAGTGCCCCATGAATGCCAAAGAAGATGTAGTGCTCTCTCCACACTGGTGTGCGGACCACCTTTCTCATTTTGCCATGACTGAGACTTGGTACCAAAGGCTTAGGCCAGGCTTTGGCTAGGGTTAGGGTTCAGACTAGGATTGGGGTAAAAGAGAGAGTCCTAGAGCCCCAGTGGCAGTGTGTCTAGGAAGGGCATGCCAAAGGCAGTGTAGGGTTTTATCCATGCTGCTCATAGACTCATCTTCGTTGCTTATGCAGCACTAGGCCTATGTACCTTAGGCTTGTTGTTAGGGGTAGGGATAGGCTTAAGCGAGAGAAAGCCTAGAGCCCTATGGTGGGTGCGTCTAGGAAGGACTTGCCAACGGAAATGTAGCGCTCCCTGTAGACTAGTGTTAGGACCATCTTTCCTGTTTTGCCATGACTGAGGCTCGGAACATCAGTCTTAGGCTGGGTTTTGGGCTGGGTTTTGGGCTAGGGTTAGGGCTGGAGTTAGGGTTAATTAATAGGGAGAAAAAGCCTAGAGTTGCAATGTTGGGCTATGAAGGGCTTGTCAAAGGAAATGTAGTGCTGTCTCCAAACTGGTGCTAGGAACATCTTTGTTGTTTATGCAGCGCTAGGCCTGTGTACCTCCAGTTTAGTATTAGGGCTAGGGTTAGGATTAGGCCTAGGATTAGGGTTAAGAGAGAGGAAAAACCTTGAAGACCCAAGGTCAGTGGGTCTAGCAAGGGCATGCGAAAGGAAATGTGGGGTGCTCTCCACACTGGTGCTAGGATCATCTTTCTCATTTAGATAGCACTAGGCCCAGGGATCTTAGTCCTAGGCATATTGTAAGGGTGAGGGTTAAGATAGAGGGAAGGCTTGGAGTGCCATGGGTGGTCAGGGTAACAGTGCAGAGTCCTGCACCTGGTTAAGGATAACCTCAGAGACCAGTACAGATTATGGGTTCACCTGCTGGAAAGCAGCTCCGAGGACAGCAGCTGTTTGACAATGAGGTAGCTATGAGCCAACAGCGTGCCCCTTCTGTCAGTAAGCCCAATGGGATCCTATCCTGCATCGGGATGAGTGCTGCCAGCGGGTCAAGGGAGATGATCCTTCCCATCTACTCAGCTGTGATGAGACCACACTAGGAATATTGGGTGTAGTTCTGGGCTCTCCAGTGCAAGAGGAATGTGGAGCTTCTAGAGAGGGTCCAACATACAGCAACAGAAATGATTAAGGGCCTGGAGCATCTGTGTAATGATGAAAGTCTAAGCGAGCATCTGTGTTATGATGAAAGTCTATGTGAGCTGGGACTGTTCAGCTTGGAGAAGGTTGAGAGGGGATTTTTTGCAACGTGCAAATTTCTGAGGGGAGAATATAAAGGGGATGGGGCCAGAGTCTTCTCAGTTGTTGTCAGCAGCAGAACAGAGGAAAATGGGTACGTTTTCAAACACAGGAAGTTTCATCTCTGTATGAGGAAGAACAACTTGACCATGAGGATGACAGAGCCCTGACACAGGCTGCCCAGGGAGGCTGTGGAGTCTCCTTCTCTGGAGGTCTTCAAAACCCGCCTGGTGCCACTCTGTGCCCCGTGCTCTGGGTGTCCCTACTGGAGCAGAGGGGTTAGACTAGATGATCTTTGGAGGTCCCTTTCAGCCTCAACCATTCTGGAATTGATTCTGTGAAGTGGGAGATACAACAGCATGTCTTGATCTTAAAATATAAAGCAGAAGTCCATTCTGCTACGCAGAATCAAGTGTTCCGTACTTGGACTTCTAGAGGATATTTTTAGTTCTTCCTTGGAAATGCCTGAACAAACGCCTGAAATATCTTAAAATTTGATGTTAAATCAATCAATAAATAATAAATTTATATATATATTTATAAATAAATAAACAACAAATAATAGAGCAACTGCTGGTCATAAACTTTGGGAATTTTCTATCTTCCAATTTCAGCCAGAGGGTAATTTCTCTCTCAGGAGGTAGACCTTGCACTTGTCAACAATCTTTAAATCTCTATGCTTCTCTTGATTCAGTTAGTTTCAGATTGTCCAAACATTCCAATCTTCACTATAATTCCAAACAGGAAGCGAGCATTGTGGCATGTCTCTGAGAAAAGCAATGAGAGCCTCTCCCCTTTATCACTGTCTCCCGAGCTTTCCACCAGATCCCTATGAAGAAGCTTTCTCCTGGGTTTTTAATTGACCCTAAACTCACCTATATTGAGTAAGGAACATTCCTTTGATTCCTGTGGGCACCCATAGGATGCTTAGTCAGCTAATATAGTGCCTTATGTCCAATTTGTAGGCCGCAGCTCCCAGGAACTTGTCCTCTTTAAAAGTTTCGTATATGACGAAGCAATGACAGTGCAGCTTCCTGGTTAAAGCATCCCAGAGCAAGTCTTTCGTTACTGAGTGGTTACTTTGGTATCAGTCTTTTGGGGAAGCCCCTGCTCTCTTACGATTGTGACTCTTTCTAGACTGTGGGAAGAGCTGGAAAACACGAACCAAGTGTCCCCCAAAACCTGGAAACTTGTCAAGATAGTCACTAAATATACAGCAAATTTTATGTTGTTTGTTTTGTTTCTTCTTTTGAGTAGGGCCATAGTTGGATTTTTTTTTTTTTCTAGTAAGGATAAACACATATTGCAAGCAAGTAAAAAGATCTCTGTCTCTCTTATCCCTATTTTAGGAAGGCATGAGGTGCAGTCCTGGACAGCAGCTACCAAGCGATCTTTGTGTCTCCTGTGGCAGCAAGTAAAAGTACAGCTAGGCATGTCTTTCCTTGTCGCCGTTTTTTGGTACTGCAGAAGGCTTTACCACTGTTTAACACAGCTATTGAAATGGTAGGTTTTAATTTTCACCAGTGTCTCTTTTTTTCTGTATATTTTTGCTTTTGACAACTCCCTTTTTACACTGTTTTATCATTTCACTTTCAGGTGGACCAGCTATCTTCAGAGAAGATTCATAAGTAATGTTTTTCTATATTCACTAATTCCCCTTCCCCTCTAAAGGCAGGATAGGAGATCGTAACTAATCTGTGCCTTGGTCTTGGTTTAGAGAATGTCAGCGTGTCGCCAGAAGTCGATCTCCTTGGTTATTGTGGAAGAGAGTGGAAAGGAGACACAAAGCAAGCCAAGCAGATACGGGAGGTGAGAGTTAAATCTTAATCTATGGCTGAAGGTGGGGTACCTGAGAACAGGATAGTAGTTCTCGTGCAGGCAGCTGCTACACCTATCGGAGCTGGTTACACCAACTGTTTGAAAGACAAGAAAAATGGACAACATTAACATGGGTCTAAAATAAGGACAAGGTTAAATGGAGCTTCTGTTGTGACAGTAGGAAAATACCAGCTGGAGTATTACAGTCCAGATCACCTGCATTTAGGCACTGTCTCTGGCCAAGCCTCTGATAGAAAGCAGAAACTCCTTTATTTGGGGGAGGAATGAAATGCAACCAAAATCTAAATGCTTACAAAATCTAAAGGTCCAAGTGACAGCAGACAGCACCTAACACCTTTTTCTCTTCATTTTTTTTTCTTACCTTGCATAGCCTTAGCTGAAACACACCTTAATAAGTTTCTTTCATAATTCTGAGCCACACCTATCTGTGCTGCACCAAACCAAGCTTTGGGTCATAGATAGCTGAGCCCTGAGCCAGACACCTGCTTAGTTCATGATTCACTAATGCCAGATATTCTCTTTTCTGTCATTTCGCTTACACATTTATCAGTTCTCTACATTGTCTGAGCACGTCTGTGGCCCTAGTAGATAGAAATGAGAGATGCAACTGTGGCAAATGTGAGGTATCACATGCTCAGTGGACTTGTGGCTATTGTTTCTTAATGGCCATTAATGGAGGAAGCCCTGATATGCTCTGGAGGACCCTGGCACATGTTTTAAGTTGAAGCATTACTGTATTATTTTAACTGATGATGGGAATGGGCATCCAGGAGCAAAGAAGAACAAATATTGTATATTCTATGGCTCTCTGTTTCAGCAGTGTTAAGTGTTAGTCATCAAGACTCGAAGACTCTGGGATGGATCTTTATGATCCCCAGACAACTTGTTGCTAAAGTGGCTCTGCTGGTGATATAGTCATGGTATCTGTTAAAGAGAGCTTAGAATCAAATCCGGTTAATCAATTAACTGTGATGTTATGACCTAGTATCCGCATGGTGTGGAATTTGGGGCTTGCACAGGAGAAATATGGCACCAGGTTTGTATTTATGCATTTCTCAATGCAGAAATGTTACCCAATGATGCTGTGAACACTGGCCATGATGTGCTGAGGGAGACAGAGGCAAAGGGGGCAGGAGCTGCAGCAGTGATAACATCGATTACCCATCAACCCTGGGCAACAGCTATGGGGTTGAACTTATAGATACTATTCATGACTATTTCATGCAACATCTTTCCAGAGAGCCTTTAGGAAAAGAAGCAAGCTTTGTCTTGGTCCTGAACGAGTGCTCAGGACCTACCTCAAAATACTGCTATCTGGTATCCATTGCCATTCTCTGGAATGGCAAGCCGCGTGTACTCGCATTCAACATCCGTGCAGGAGCAATAAAGCAAAAAGATGCCTTGTGATTGCATTCATCTTCAGAAAGGGAAGCTACAGAAGACAAGGAAGATCTTAAAAAGAACTTAAGAGGGATAGGAGACTTTACTATTTATCGTCAGTGTATTTGATATATGCGTTGCTTTGGGTGTTGGTCTTGGACTCACCAAGAAAGTGCATACCCTGAAGAAGGACGTAAGAAAGGGAAAAAAGAAGCTGATGTGCTAAACAGCATGAAGGAGTTACCAGAAGAAAGAAGACCTCTTTCAAAAGCTGAAGTTGGGTCCAAGTGATAAACGGGGAAAAGATCAAACTTGGCCCCATTAAACGCAGTACCACAACAATGCCAGTAATGACCACCACAACGTAGAGCGAGGCCTATAGGGGCTCTCATTGTACCTACCCAAGATGTGGTTACCTGATTTAACAGGTCATCCCTGGGGACAGGCTTGTCTCCAGGCTCACCTTCCCTTGCCTCACCTCCGTTGATGACCACACGCTCCCACTCGGTTCATCACATCCTTTTCTAAACTACCTGAGTTTGCTCAAGCAGTAGGAAGCTTACCCAGAAAAAGAATTCATTTGCTATGATTTATGGGTTTTTTATGATTTTTGTGATTGTTTTATGATTGTCACAGCCAAAGCAAAGGAGGAGTGGGGGGCCTGTGGGGGTGGCCAGGAAGTGGTGTTGGTTTGGGGAGGGGAAGCAGTTGAGGTGAAAGGACAAAGAAGTGCAACTGGCTTAGAGACCCATTTGGGAAGCAAATTGTAATGTTGTAAAATTCAGCAGTCTGTGCAACTGTACAGTGCTTTTAAATTAATTTTCTGCTTGTTGGTCTATTGGTCTCTGTTGACTTATTGGTCAGAACTGTCTCGCCAAGGGCTTATGTGAGAGCCAGAGGTAACACATTGCAGAAACAAGCTATCTCCTTCAGCAGAGAGTTGTCAGGTAGGTTCAGCCTTAGGTCTCAGATGCATGACAGCTTCAGGTCAGTGTAAGACAGATTTCTGGGGAAAGAAAAAAAAAAAAGGAATTTTCACGTGTTCTGCAGGTACTTGTTCCTGTTCCCTGCTCTGTCCCATGTGTTAGCACAGCTTGTGAAGTGATTGGGGTTAAAACTCTCATGACAAAGAGGTTCCCGCTGCTCCTCTTGGTCTGGTTGACCACATGAATGTTTATGGTAGCAACAGCGCAAAGATGGCCACAAATAGCTGGTTCCAGGAAGATCACCCTTTTCTGGGGCAATGTGTTAGAATATTTTTGTCTATTTAAAACATGCAAGAGTAATCTGTCTTGCCCCTAGCCCTTTCTTATGAGTAGGTTTGGAAGCAAACTCCAACTTAATAGGGGCTTCATCCAAGATTTAAAATGTTTATTGTTTTTTTCTAGGCATATGAAGGCTTGTTTTGGACATATCACATCAAATACCTACGACAAGTCAGGAGAGACAACTACTCTGTACTAAGAGCAGTGCTTTTTCAGATATTCAGCCAAGGCATTCCTTTTCCATCATGGATGAAGGAGAGGGATATATTAAAGGTAAAATATGCAATGCAATTCAGCAAAGGCAAAATATGCAAAGCTTCCCTTTGACCACAGAGGGAAGCTTTGTTTGCTGTGAAAGTGAATGCATCTGCTATGTAAAAGAGGATCATTATCTGCATTTGAGGAGACTCTGCCCCTCTGCCTGATGTCCTAACTTTAACCTCAAAAATAGGACCGAATCCTCCTCCATGTCGGTGCAGAGGCGGGCACCTTCCTTGGGAGCAGTGCCGAAGGAAGCTTTGAGCTGAGCCGCCTAGAGCGGTGCTGAAGGAGGCGAGAAGTGCACGAATTGTGCCCCGACTCCATGCGCTCTCGCAGAGACAGCAGTGAGGACGTGGGGGAGGAAGCACTGCAGCCTGCTGTAGCTGCTGCCTCCGTGGGTGTGTGCGTGGGCTGGAATCTTAAAAACCTTGCTGAGTCTGAGTGCACCCAGCTCTTCCAGAGCTTACGTGATATGTTCGTGATATGTTTTACTGGGAACATACTTTATACTGGGTGGGGTTCTTTTTTTCTTTTTTTTCTTTTCTTTTTTTTTTATTTTTTTTTTTTTGAGTGTCTAGCATTGCTTAAAAAGCTTTGTAAAGACTTGGTGGTCAACTGGAGCCTCCTTGTTGTTTTGAAGCTACTTCATGTTTCTTTTTTCTTCTTTAAGCTGTGCAGCCAGAGGATAGAGCTACTCATAAATTCAAATGTGTTGCAACCTCTGCAGACAGGGTCATGGTCTATGCTAATGATCTCTGCTTAAATACTTTTTTCCTCTTCCAGCTCCCTGAGAAGCTTTTATATTCTCAAGGTTGCAACTGGATTCAGCAATACAGTTTTGGGCCAGAAAGATACACAGGTCCCAATGCCTTTGGAAAATTACGCAAATGCATGGAAGCATTAAAGACAAGCGTGAGTATTTAGGAAATGATGAGGGAGAAAAACAAAGCAGTGAGAAAAGGGTCAAATGAGGGAATTGTTACATATTTCTCTCCCTGTCTTCCAAGTTCAAATAGCCCGTTTGCTGTGCAAGCCTTTTGAAAGAGGGGTTAAAGCTTGGCCTGGCCAGATCTTGCACAGCCTGCACCTGCGAGCTCTCTGGAGCATGTCACCATCTCTCTCCTCTTCCCACCTAGTGACATGAGCACTGAGTGC
The DNA here is from genome assembly GCA_032273925.1 of Rhynchotus rufescens. Taxonomy (NCBI): domain Eukaryota; kingdom Metazoa; phylum Chordata; class Aves; order Tinamiformes; family Tinamidae; genus Rhynchotus; species Rhynchotus rufescens. Next base: position 10,093 of record JAVCKT010013825.1, read on the forward strand.
CCTCCTGCCTTCAAGTCATCAAAAGGATGCTAGTATGTGGTGGGCTTTAGGCTAAGATTACATTGAAGCTTTCCCCCTTACTCTGTCATTTTCAGTTCTAGAGTGCATCTTACTGTTCTGTGTGGTCTTACTGCAGCCACAACAGCTGGTTTTACTTGTCTGTGTTGCCACCCTGTGTATACCAACAAGTCATTTCAAAGGCTGACACAGTGATAGCAACCAATTGTTTTTTTAAGGAACCAAACAGATTTATTTAGCTCTAAGAACAAAGGAATATAAGTAAAAAGAAGAAATTAAAATAGACACCTGCTCTGTGTCTCCTGTCTGCATTTTGCTCTGCCCAGTGACAAGTGAGCTCTGCCAGCCCTCTTTGACACATGTTTGCTCAGTCGTGTGTGCAGTTTTTTATTCCACTTGCTGTCTGTGTTTGAAAGAGTGTTGAGTCACTGAGCTTTTTTCCCTATTTTGTTGTGGTTGGTTCTCTGTTAGTCTCTGTTAGTCCCATAGGATGAAGCATTTAAACTGGAAGTCAGGCTGGTGAGTTGTTCCATTAACAGATTGTTGCAGAACGATTTAATTATTCATTGAACTGTTTTTGGTTGGAGATTTAGCTTCCTACTTTTAATGTATAAAGGAGCTTTTTGGCCAGCAAAATGGATTTCTGTTGTATCTCTGCTCACTAAGTTTTTATGGTGTATTTAGTAGCGTGATTTAGCAGTATGCAGTGCTAAGGAGCTGGTGCTGGGTTCTGTTCTGTCTACTCCCTTCTGTATTCAGCAGACACCCTAGGAAATCTTGTGAGTTCTCATAAGATCTGAATAGGCTGATTTAGTGAATGTTACTCTGTGCCCAAGGCTGAGGTGCACACATCTGCTGTAGCTGTTGCTTTTAGTTAAGTTAGATTTTTGCTAGAATTCAGAGTAAAGGAGCTCTCATTACACAAGAGATCTCTTTCCCACCCCAGGCCTTTCTGTGCCTTTACTTTTGTCTTGTCCCTTCTCCTTGTAGAGCTGACTTATGTAGACCCCAAGAACCAGAGCACATTAAAGGCATACCAATGAGAACAATTTGTTAGCTCGCGCTGGCATTTCCAGTTCACATGTATTCCTTTTAATTGCCCTGCACTGAAATTGGACACAGAATCTAAAGGATTTAAACTAGCATAGTTGTAATCTGAAAGGCTCTATAGAGGAATCTGATTGATGGAAGCTGTAAGTTAAAACCAGATCAGAAGTCATTACTTAATTTAGTCTTTAATTATCGCTTATTGTATATGATGCACCAACACAGATTTCCTATAACTTTCTGATGTCCTTTACCGGTTATTTTGCTTTAAGACTTCCCATTCACAGTAATGTATTGTACTAATATACAGACTGACCATTATTGCTCTTTTGGTGATATTCTTACTAAATAGAATTCCTAATTTGATGATTATTCTTCTGTGTGCTTTCTAGTGGGCTGAAGCAAGCAGTATTAAAGACCATGAAGAGAGAGGAAACGTGTGTAACATACTTTTTTCTGATGAGATCAAGGAGCACAAACTATACGAGGCTATAAAATTTGTCATGCTCTATGAGGTTGTCGAAGCCTATGAGCAGATGAAGAACAGGCAGGGACATCTACCAAACTTTTTCAGCCTCCTCCTCGCTCGTGATTCTTCTTCTGACCCCTTGAGCTTCATGATGAATCATCTGAATGCCGTAGGTGATTCTGGTCGCCTAGAACAGGTAGGAATATAAATGAAAAACAAATCACAGAAGTTATTCTTTCTCTGTTGTGACTGTTTGAACATAACATCGTCTGTGATAGCTAGGCCAAACATTGAGAATATCTTCAAACTATTAAGTTTCTTATTTCTGATTATAAAAAAGAAGAGTAAGCTGGGTGACTCACCTTAAATTGGACCATTTTTGAGAGATTTTATTTTAGTTTTCTCATCTGAGGAATAGACGTTTGATAGAATTCTTTCTCTTCTAGGTTGAAATGCTTCTTCTTGGACACTTACTGGAAGTAAAGATAAAAATTTACAGACTGCATAAGTTTAATACTGAAGAGTTTCAAGTAAACTATCCACATGAGTATAAAAGAGAATGGCATGAGATCTCTCTTCTGACTGAGGATGACCGCTACTATCACATCCCTGTTACCAGAACATGAGAGACCAACAATCTTTATTTTCCTTTGTATAATATAGTGAGTGACTGTTTCCAGTGAATTAGATTTTTCAATTGGCAGCAGTAAGATTTTGGTAGATGTGTATTTATGATTACAAAATAATTTACGGGTTTATTGTGTAAACATTTTGTTTTCTCGTTACAACTTGATTCAACAGGAGTCAGATATTAAAAAAGAACATAAAAAAGCCATAAAATATATGCTCTCTAGGTAAAAAATGTTATAATTAAGGGTCATCAAAAAAAAGATTAAATCACATCTTGAAGAAGGTAGTGCTAGAGTTTTCAATCGTTAGAGGAAGAGTTTTCTCTGACATATCCAGGTGGGTTAAACCCGAGTTTCTGAAGCTATTGCTACCTTTCCCTTTCCATCTCCAGTTGGGCAGATTCATCACTCGGGAAGCAACTCCAGACTCCCTGTCATTTATACACTGTAGATTAAACTCGCTCACTTGGGTCAGGTAGAGCCCCGTGCTCTGGGTGTCCCTGCTTGGAGCAGCGGGGTTGGACTAGGTCATCTCTAGAGGTCCCTTCCAACCTCAACCACCCTGTGATTCTTGACTCGGGGCTGCCCAGCGTGCGAGGAGGTACCGAGGGC
>JAVCKT010013827.1:0-11806 GCA_032273925.1 Rhynchotus rufescens
AAAATGAAAATCTCAATTTGTTTATTGATATTGTTAAGTTATTCTATGATCTTAATTTGGGAGAATTTTCCAGGAATCTTGTTATAAAATAACCCATTGTACTTCAAGAAATAAGGTCAGATGATCTCAAAGAGAAATACTTTTTGATTGCAAAGAATTTATATAGCCTGTTTCTCAGTAGGGCAAGGAATTTTGCTGATATGAACGCAGAAATACATTTGCTAAGGAAAATAATGTAGTTTGACAGAAAAAAAAAAGAACTATATGAAGATAGGCATTTTGATCACATTTTAAAGATCAGTGAAAAGATAGCTGGAATTTCTCAATGCATGTGGTTACCCTGAGAAAAAGACATAGTCTAGCAAGCCTGCATAGAAAGCTTGTAACTTGTACCCTTGCACTGAACTGCCGTTACCGAGTTTATGGGTGACTATAAAATCGAAATCCTTTCCTATTATCCCATTATCTACATTCTTATATTGTTCCCATTATCATCCCATCAGGTCTGTGTTTTTAAGAACAGAAATTTCCTCTCTTCGTTTTCTCCTCAAAAGTAAAAGCGATTACCAAGAAACCTGTTTTAGTTCTCCTTTCAAAAGTCCATGTACTTCTTCCATATCTTAATTAGTAGTATTTATAGTAATCCTTTTGCTCATAAGACATCTTATATTGTAATGTCAGTCGGGTTAGGGTCCTCAGACAGCTCATTTGAAAGCTGAAACCAGTAGTTTCTGATCCCTGTACCCACCACTGCTTTTAATAAGATCTACTGAAGCTGTTAGGAATTAAAGGTCATTACAGCTTTGTGTATATTTGGGCTATTTGGCAAAATTAGCTTGCCAGGATGGCCTGATGGGTAACGATGAGCACATCTGGTTCCAGTTCTTTGGAGCTACCACAGCAAGATGTAATTTCAAACATGAGGTTTCAGTATCCACCACCTGGGGAAATCTCCGCAGGGATTTAACTCTTCTCTGCCCCCTCTGTTTGAGATCCTTCACTCCAGTGCTCCCTTTGTCCCCAGCCTCACTCCATTTCAGGCCCCTCCGTTCGGTTTTCTGACACGAGATCAGACTACAGAGTTTTTCAAGGCAAGGACTGGCAATAACCATGTGTTTGTGCAGTGCCTGCAGCAGGTGCTGAGCTCCCCTGGCTAGTCCTGGGCAGTAACGTGAAGTAACAGAGCTCTAGGTTAAGCTTTATTTGAGGAGACAAAGCTCAGAGCAAGGCTCTTTTCTTCAGAGTGGGAAAGATCTTTTTCACTGTGCTTCATGTTGCAAGCAAGGGAGGAGAATTACACCAAAAGGAAAATCTATCTCAAAACACAGCAGTATTTAAACAATTCATCTACATAAAAATATTAGAATAATGATTATTACGCATTGTATTTGCCTGGGACTACATTTTAAACAGAGTACAGTTAAAAATGTCAGCTCTTACAAGATAATAGACGTAGCAAAAAACTCCTACAGGAAATCCAACAGAATTGTATTAGCAAAATTCAAGCTGTTCATTTCCATCAGCAATCTCTTATTGTGCGTAAAAAGCCCTTTGACTCCTCAGGAGGTCTGCAGAAAAGCTGGTGCTTCAGCAGAGAGGCACCCACCGCTGCTATATAAAGAAAGCCAGAAAAAGTGGAGAAGCCTCATAACTCTCTATGAAAAAAAAATTAAAAGAAATGGAAATAAAATTCCTGTACTGAGACTGGCTTTCATTTGCCTCGCTCAGACATACTATGTTACTCATCTGAAACTTTTCAGAAATTTTCTAATGAAATGTTTCTGACATCGCAAAAAAAAAAACCCAGTCATCTCAGAGAAATTCAGTTTTGTTGCTCTGAAACCACCGTTTCTGACCAGTGCAAATAATGTAGGATGCCACAACCAACTTTAAAGCATAAAATAATTCCCTTTATTTTCCTCTGTTTTCAGTGTCAATTTATTGAACGAATTCACTACATCAAAAGACCTAGTATTTTATATAAAAGTAGCTAATTAAGATGGTCTACAAAGAAACCACTGAGATGCTAGGTCAGTGCTCTACAGAGACAGGAAAATAATTGGCTGGAATTAATGAATAAGGATTCTAGTAAAAGCAGAAAATAGGCTTAGAATAACCTTTTCCTAAGCAAAGGACCCATTTCAAACAAATGTGAATTTTATTTAATTGAGAGAATAGTAGCAGTAATAACAATTCAGTTGAGCTGAGGGTTGGAACACCAACTGTTCCAATGTATCATATTGAATCATATCATATCATTGCAGAGAAGTCCTGCTCAAAATATTTTTTTTTCCTTTCTTTTCATGCACTCAGCCTGGAGTCCACTGTAGAGCCTGGTAACTAAGCTGGGCTTTGACCTTCAGGCAGGAGGGCAGCTTGAGCAGAAGGGTTTGCCACTGAATATGTGAAGCACAACTCAAGGCAGTGCCCACACTGCAGGGGTGCGAGCACACAGGCAAAGCAGAGCATGGAAAACAGTGCTGTGACTAAACAAAAAAGGAGCAGAACAGGGCTGAAAAATTTTATAATGTAATTCTGTTGTGTGGCAACACAATAAACTTTCAAAAGAAGTAAGATCTATGGCTTCTTGAGCTATGTATGCCAGTTGTTGCCTGATTTGAACTGGAAGCGTGTTTTAAATATCACAGGGGCATTAAAGAAATTATAGGAAATTGAAATGTCACTAAAGGTAAAAAAGAAAGGAATAAACTGCACTGGGATTTTTGTAGTCAATAGACAGCTTTGTAAATAAAGGGTGTAAAGGCAAATTAAAGAGAGAGGCTGCAAAGGCATTACTGGAGAATGCGGGGCACGTCAGCAAAAGCTGAGGTATCATAACATCCATCAGAGGAGAATGAAGGGAGCTCACTATTTAACTTTTTATTATCCAAAAAGCCTAGTGAAATACCAATAAAACTGAGAATCTAAGTAATCCAGTATTTCAGCAACAGCTAGTAAACTGGGCAGGCAGCAGTGTAAATTAATCTTATTTTACCTGTCTATGGAATGCCTGTTCACAGATTAACAGCTGCTCCAGTAAATAGCCCTCATGAGAGAATAACTTCTAAAGCTATCTTTAGAAGTCTAAAATTTAGACTTTAAAATTCTTTAAAATTTTAAGATTAGCAAGTTTTAGGCACTGACTCTTCAAAAATATACATATATATATACACACCTAACAGAACTGTCATGAATATGAGACTCATCTGTGGTAAATTCTTGTTAAATTGCACAGGCTGGTAAGCTAAATATGTACAGCACATGATACTGATCTCATAGATGTAATAGGTAATTAGAAGCTCCTTGATGTGTGCAAGTAAGTCATTAATTTATTAAGGCCTCATTTGTATGAGTGGTTCTAAGGATACGAGAAACGGGATTTTCTGTGGTGGACTTTTGTTTAATTTTCTGCCAAGTGATTCTAAATCATTTTAAAGGCTGACTTCTCTCTTCTACCACCTTAGTCCCTCACTTAAAGGTAAGCAATACCAGCTCATCTGAAAGTGCATTGCCTCTAGTCCTTCTCCCCATTCACATTCTTTAAATTTACACAAAATATTTACAGATATATCCTGTTTATTAGCAATAAGTGACATGTGAGCTTTATGGCTCAATATTTACAAGATTTCAAAGTGGTTTCTTAGAGAGTGCTGCAATTTCCCTCCCGGTCCGGGTACATGAAATCAGTGAACCCAATAAACTAGAAAAGCCTCATTAATGGAAGCGACTGTCCTTTGTGTGTGAGCAGCAGAAGCCAGGGAGATCAAAGGCGCCCTGTTTCCTTTAGTAGTGTCTGTACATCTGTTTTCTTTAAATTGAACATCTGATTTAGCTTGCTGGTTGACAACAACAAAGCGCTTTTGCTGTTATTGTTTTTCTAATACCTGCTGACTTCAGTTTTCAACCCCTCTTTTTGTAAGCAGATTTAAGCTGTGTAACATGAAGTTACTGATCTGATTGATATAAGATGTGCCTCGGTTTGATGGGGGTGTTGAGATGAGATGCCTCTCGTCTGTTTATACTAGAATGTAAATCAAAAGATTAGGGGACTCTTTGCCAGAGTTCAACTTCCATTCAAAATATACCAGAAGCTGAGCAGGGAGAAGGCAGAAGGGAAATGATCATGCAGATGTATCCAGGTGTAAACCAGCCAAGGACTGGACCTTCTGGGCTGGCAGTAGATGTGCTTTCACTTTGGGGTAAGGCAAATCATGAAGACGGGAATAATCTTTGTGTAATTTAAGAACTAAAATCATCATTTCGTAAGATCACCTTTAGTTGAGGCCTTTTGGAAAGCTGAACTAAGGATTATTGTGCAAAAATCTCATTGATTTCCTATGTTTGGAATCCCAGGGAACCATTTTAGATAGGGAAATGTTTTCAAAACATAATGTTCTATAAAAATGATCTTTAAGTAATGTTTTCTTCTAGTTTTTAGCAAATAAGGAAAACTACCCTACCAAGTTAAAATGCTGCCTACCAAAAACACATTTACTATTTTCTGTATATCTTTTTCAAAAGATTTTGCAGTACATTTTTTCCTCCAAATATGGTGAATTTGGCTTTACTCGCTTGACTGACTGAGTATTAAACTGCATGAACATACTATTTAAATTGTATGAACATCCTGTTTGTATTGACACCTGTGCATGCACATGCAGGTACATTGAAAAGGGAGTTCTAGAAAGTTAAGAAGTGAAATGAGTCTCACATAAACAGCTTTTTCATACAGACAAAACAGAAATACCATTATCAAGAGTATCAATAAAAAAAGAATAATAGCCAACAGATGTTTAATGGACGGGAAGAGCTTTTGCCTTGGGACAAATTGTCCATATTCCCCGAGCATAGACTGGTGCTCAGTGGTAGACTTGTAATTACAAAATGTCTTAGTACCTACTGCGTAGGTAAACCTCTCTGTGCTGATAGAGCCCATATACATGTGGTTCACCACCAACCAAGCGACTGCCCATCGGAACCATGAGACTGCTGCTGCTGGTGATGAACAGTAATTGTGATGAGCAGTGGCAGAAAGCGGGAGATTGGCTAAGCCAGTAAAGCACTCGGTGAAACGTTGCCCGAGATGCCAAGAAACAGCAGTCCTCTAAATCCGCTCCGCAGCCCCATCTGGCCTGCAGAGCTGGGGAAGTTAATCAAATGAAAAATGCCACATATTTTTACACAGTTCTGCACATATGTGATTAATGATAGCGCTGAGTGTCTGATGTTGGCATGACCCACGGTCCGCTTTAGTGCAGCCAATGCCCTCCTCCCACTTTGGCAAATGAGGGGAACGGTGCTTACAGACAAATGAAATACTGTAAATCTTGAGGCAGCTCCATGCCAGGACCTTATGCTGAGGCTTTTCAGTGTATTTCACTGATTTTGGATGCATTCCAGTGTTCACCAAAAAAAAAAAAAAAAAAAAAAATTTGCTTGTGAGAACACAGGAGACATCTGAATAATCTGAGAAAAATAAAACTGTCATTAAACATGTCAAGAGACCTTTTGCTGCACAGGAAGGAAAACAGTTAATTTTAAATCTAGTGTTCCTATTTGCAACCTAACATATTTCTTCAGTTAAAGAGGATAAGCAGTGACTTTAAATAGGTCGTCTTGTTTCCTCTTGTTCATATCACTCCACAAAGTGCTCTCCACCCTATCCTTGTTTGAATGATATCTTTATTCATTCTTATTTATGAAGTTTAGGTCATCCAATTCCATTGTGGAGGACACAGGGCAAGTTAGCCCGTGCTCTATACCAAGAGCAAATGTTATGTATCACCAGCCCAAAAGTACTAATTGTGAGCAGTCTATAAGTAGCATAAACATTTCTAAATATTTAAGGAAAATGGAGATATAGAGAATGTTCATATATCTGTATCTGTGTAGCTTCAATTTATTCACATTTTCATTGTGACTTTTTTAAAAAAGAAAGCTGTACAACAGTTAGCCTAATACTATGTTTGGATGACAGGGAGAAAAGCATGTATGTCAAGTTCATTTTTCCTTCCAAAGATAGAAATGCTAGTTAAAGACCTGATGGAAAATTGTGTTTCCTAAAAACTTATTCTTCAGAATATGAACTAAGCATTGAAGGTACAAGCAAGCCAACATAAATTTTGCAAGTTCTGGTTGTAACTGTACCTCATTTGATGTCTCTTAGAGAGCCCAGAAGGGGCTGGGCTGCCTGAATTTGAGTGAAGAATTTAGGGTAGTGTCTTAAAAGTATAAAACGTATCCTAAAAATACATTAGAGCATACTGTGCTTGTAAAAGGCTGTTCACAAAGTGCAATTAAATTTGCATGGATAGAGCTGGCAGCATCAAGCAGAACCTAAAGGCATGAGATGCAGTAAACTGGCCATTTATATGTTAAAAACACATGCTTCACAATCCTCTCATCCAGGAAAAAAAAGAGTAGTTTCTTTTCATTGATATCATGAGCGTAACTTTAAACATGTAATATTTCTATATTTGACTTTCTTTTCAAAATTATCATTGTTCTTTAAATGTAAAGGATGGTGCTAACAGATGTCATGTCCTTAGAACAGACTAGTGATTAGCAGGACATTACTGTTGTGAGGCTTTCAGTGTCAATGGTTGACACCCAATTTAGGCTACTAATCTCCATGACGGATCAGCAGTCTGTGTTGGATAGCAATATAAATTAAAGGAGAGAGCAAATGAAGAGTAAATGCTGAGCATTTGCAGCTTGTGACACCTCTGTTAGACACAGTCTGTCACCTAGTAAATACTACCTTATGCCTGTTGTTATTCCAAATAAAAAGAGCACTCCTTGCCATGACTACAGTAAGGCTTCCCAAATGTCAGCGCCACGGGATTGACTTTGGCAGAGGAGAATTTCCTCGATCCACAGTGCGGAGCCACGGGTGCAGCAAGAGGTATTCAGCTCTCTGGGCAGCATCTGCATCGCTGCAGAGGAGCTCGCAGTCTCGTGGAGCTGCTCAGGTCACAGCACTATCCTAGGGACATTTTTCTGAGGATTTTATGAAAGCTGGAAAGCAAGTAAAGAATCTGAGGAGACTCCCAAATCATACATTTATGAACATTTGGAGGAAGGGATCATGAGAAAGTATCAGTTTGTCAGTACCCTTCCCTTGATGTGATGAACCTCAGGGTGCCCCTTAAGATCAATTCTTGCAAGTTTTGTTCTGTACATAAACCATGTAGTGAGGACTTGTGTTGTTTAAGAAAAAGAAGGATTTAATTTTTTCATTTAGCACCCTTTCAAATATGAAGGCACTTACTCTCTGCTTTGTCACACTGATAACCAGAGTTGAATAGTTGCTTTAAATGAATGTGAATAACCAGACCTTTTAAAGCCTAGGGCAGCTAGAAAACTGAGCTGTGGGAAACCAGAGCTATTGACTGACTGGCTTTTTAAGAGCTAAGTTGTGCTTGTACATCCAGAATTTATGCAAACGTGACTTCAATCACTGCCTCTTTAACCGCAACAACCTTTCTCGGTCAGTGAACATTGTTGTCAGTACCTACAACAGAGTGGATAACTGGCAGTTTGTTTGTCAATTTGTACCTTTGTTTTTCTTTGTAAAATACACATGAACCAACAATGATTTTCTGAAATATAAGTTTCTTTTAAAGTTTTTCTCAGAGGGATTCACCAAGATTGTTTCTCCCATATCTTGTTATTCAAAAATGAAAAAAAAAAATCAATACTAGGAAGAGCAATTGGCCACTGTGGCATTGCTAGGCATTGCTCATTGCCACTTTGCTGCTGGGATGTGGGTGATCAAAGTGTGCCGAGCCTCCCTGAGAAGTGTCATTCCAAGATATAGCTCAGGAATTATTTTATATCTGCCAGTCAAGGCTACAACCCGTTCATGGCTCCCAGGCAGGAATGTTCTCTATGCTGCTTTCTACTCCTATGCCAACCTAGATACCACCTGACAATACTGATTTTAAACACAGAACACCCTTCTCCAAAGAAACGCTCCGTGTGAAACTCTACCACACTCAAGGAAGCGGGAATTTTGTCAGGACTTGATCTGAGCTCTTTTCTGAGACTACCCGTAAAAATGTGCTATGTCACATGGCCTTCTTAACACCGTGTTGGGGCAGTGTATATCCTGCAGAAAGACATCTCCTGTAAACAAGATTTAGCAATCTTGGAGGGAATTTCCTGCTGTTGGTCAGATTGTTTTGAACACCATTGACCTTACTGTAGAATTCTATTCTAAGAGCAGCTATTCATCTCTGCCCTCAAATCACTTGCTTTGATGACAGTAACTGCTGGGGAGGCGGATAAGGAAATCTAGAGACACTCGATCCAGTTGTGAGGCCTGCTGATAACCAGCCCAGACTATGCTCTGGCTAGTCTATACCGATTTAAACAGTGTTTGGAAGGAAATAGCTTCTCTGAGGAAGGAAGCAAGGGAATGCGGAAAACAAACCAAAATTCCAAGTATAGCTTTAGCCTAGGATCACGTCATGTTACCCTCGTACCGCTAACACTGCATAGCAAAAGTCATGTCAAGAATGCCTCAGCTTGCACCCCAAAATATATTTCTAAAATGCACTGGCATTTGTAGCATTCTCAGACACTCTTCAGACAACCACGCTGTATTTAGCAGATGAATCTGCAGCGTTTGGTCCTTCTCGGCAAAGAACATGACATTCTCCATCAAGAAAAAAAATGTTCTATAAATTTGTGAGTGTAATGGTTGATTCATGCATATTTTTTTCTGAATCCGAGGATGAGATTGCACACAAAAGCCAAAACATATGGAGAAAGACTGACTTTATTATTTACTTAGCTTTATGTCTTCTAAGTCAAAAGCTTCTAGGTTTTTAATCTAAATATTATATTCATAAAAGGATTATATTTTCATAGATGAAAACAATTTATGAACAAAAATTATATCTTGGGTTCCTTTAAGTGGTTTGACTTCACACTCCCCCAGGTGCAACATAAAGTTGTTAAACACCTCTTAGACAAGGCACCTATGTCTCTTAATATGCTTGTGATAGCAATCAACTATACTGTTGGTAAAACTATCCTGAATTCCCTCACTTCTTGTCTTCAGCTGTTCTTGCAAGTGCTGCACGCTCTGTGGAAGCTGGAGGGGCAGCTGGCAAAGCAAGGAAGCATGGCATGGCACGCCAGCTTGCACTGCAGTTTGCAGGCTGCCAAAGTGGGCATGTTCTGCTAATAAACAAATACCACGTGCCTTTTTTTTTTTTTTTCAGAAGACTTGCTGTAGATGGCTTTGTAGAAGGATTTGTTTTCCTTTTAAGATGTAAATGAGCACATAAATCCAGAGGATAGTGAGGAAGATGTAGCCGTAAAGGGAAGCGCATGTTTTGCTGTGAACAAAGGTGTGGTAAGAACCACATTTTAAATCTGTATCATAAATATTTCAGATGTGAAACAAGTATATTTGGGAACAAAAAAAGCTGGTCTGAAGAAGTCTTTTGGGTGCAATATAGGTTTTCACATGAGGTGGGCAGGATCCTCAGCAACAAGCGTGACTGAGCTTTGCATAGTGCTGGAGTGCCCGTCATGTGGAGAGCGCTTAAGATCTCCTAAGGGCGAACAAACTAGGGAGAGTTAGGCATGATACAGAAACACTTCTGCAAGCTCTTAGTCTTTGTTTGGAAAAGGTATGAGTGGACAATCTGATGGGCCTGTTTCAGATCACTGACTCCTATCAACTGCTGTTTTGTTCCTCAAATTGCACCATCTTAATGCATACACAGGAGGTGCTCAGTGTATGGTTTTCCTAATAGCAGTGTTTAGAAAACCTGGTTATTTTCCAGCATTTTTCATATTTCTCCAACACAAGCTGAAGCTCATCACAGGATATATCAGTTGTGTATTTAGGTGTCATTAGGTTGTTTTCTGCAATAAAGGCTGAAGCAAATGAAATCTGAAAGAAGTGGCAAGAAGGAAGCAGGTCCTCTTCCCAGCACACTCCTGTTTTGATATATCTGTCCCTACCAGCTTCATCGTGGCATTTCCAAATGGGGAATTTACTTTTTCATAATCCCTTATCCTGAGAAGAAGACTTTTTTTTTCCCAGATACCTTTGGTTTAAGGAACCTTCTTATCTCCCTTAAGGTCAGGCTGCTAAACTTCTAACTGTTTGGAAACATCTGCTGCTGCTGGTGTGGGCTGTGCACGTGGAGCAGAGAAGGCAGAAGCCCGGGCACTTCCTTCTGTGCCATTTCCGCCCCGATACGAAGCCCACCCGTTAGGTTTACACGCTCTCAGCTGTCCCCTGGCCCCGGCTCGCTGCGTTTCGTCACTCGCCGGCCTTCCGGCCTCGCTGACAGCGCCCAAAGCCCTGGCCTGGCCTCGCTGCGGCCCGGGCGGCAGCTGCCCTCCCACACGGCCCGGGAAGCGCTGCCCTCTCCCAGGAATCCCGCATTTTAGCAAGAAGTTTCGTAAGGGAATCAGTCAGGGGTTGAGCAGGCGCTCAACCTCAGATTTGATTATTTTAATGCAAATAGAGCAAGAAGTAAGAAGTTTCGGAGTATGGTGTTACTTTGGTTAGGGGGTTGTTATTTGTCCTTAAAGCTTTCATACGAGGAAAGAACGGGCAGAAAATGTAAATAATCAGGGCAGTGGAGAGCAAACATTTGGGTCTTGCTTTTGGTGTGAAAGGTGCTAAGCCCTTCTGCAGGTGCTCAGCAAGGCAACCTACCCCGCTGGTACCTCAGTGAGGTACCTCAGCAGAAAGGCAGAGACGGGCTTCGAAAGGCAACATGGCATCTGCGAGGGCTTGCCCTCCATGCAGGGAGGTGTCTCCATCTCTCAACATTTCCTTTTAACACCTCAGAGTTGCCAAATGCCCGTTCTTGGGCCCAACTGCTCTTCCCATTTTTCCAGACCTTTTACTATTGCCATTATAGCTTAAACATTTTTCTTGGTGCTGTATAATTTCTGGTCTCAGTAAAAGAGTGCTTTTTTAATTTCCCTTTTTATATTCTATTTTCATTTGATTATTAGTTCTCCATTAGCTGAACCTCTCAGTTCTAAGAAGAATGAGAATTTTTCACTCCAAATTGTGTTGTCAAATATGTGCTCACAGGTAGTTTTCTAATTAATTTAGCAGACTCACTTTCTCATGGAGCATTTCCCCATATCTTTTTGCTGCTTTTGTTTTTTTTTTTTCTTTGTTTTGCAATCAGTTTGCAGCTTTTCCTTTAATGCATTTCCTGTAGCAAATTTGATAAACACCAGCTGATTTACCCTATTAGTCAGAATGACAATATCTTCCACTATATTTTCTCAATCTTTTATTTTAAGAAGCCTCTTAGAGTATCAGTATCTCTTACCACTTCAGCACAGATCAGAAACTGTGCTCCCTGCTGAATTAAGTGTTATAATGAGGCCAGAGAGAGCAGCTGAAAATGATACACTTGTGTACATATGTTTTTGCAAAAGGGAAGTCCCCATCTGCCTGAAATCCGGCCAAGATGCTTCCTGTTCCCCTCTGCAGGTGAGATGAGACACCAGGACAACCAGCTGGTATGAAATCAGACTTTTCTGTGTAGCAAGATGTTTACCTAGCATAAAGAAGCATATGCTTATGTATTATGTGACACTGGCTTTCTCTCAGCAGATACTTCTTTTGTGAGACCAATATGCTAGTAGGTGCAATGGTGGAAACGATGGTGTCATTCTTTTTCAGTCTAACATGTTATATTCTGTGATTTATATGAGTACAGCTCTTCTTAGAAAGAAGAGTTTAGAAAGAAAGTTTACTTATCAGTTTCTAAGAAGAAACTATTCTTAACTATTTCTTAATCTGTAATTAAAA
>JAVCKT010013834.1:0-12966 GCA_032273925.1 Rhynchotus rufescens
ATGAGACTTAAATTAAAAATAGACTTGTGGGAGCAGTAGCTCCCTCAACCTCCCTTAAAAAGTATGCAGTATCTTTTGCTTTTCTGACTTTTTTTTTCTTCACTCCAGTAGACACTAAGGCTTTTCCATGGAAAATACTTGCAAGGGGTCATTAAGGATCCATGGTTAACTGCATTGGGGTTCCCGCTTGAAGTACAAACCTATCATCAGCTCAAAACCAGCTTCAAAACAATCACAGCACAGTAGAACCAGCAAGTGTTTAATAAAACAATCGGAGCAAGTTCCTTGAATCTGAAGATATTGCATGAACTAGAAAAAGGAAAAAAAAAAAGTCTCCCATGTTTTATAAGGTTACTTAAGGAAAAACTCCTTCTTTGGGCAATTTCTTGTGGGTCTTGGGATGTTTCTTGGGATTTCTTCAAAGAAGATCATAAGAAAACAACCAGAAAATGAGTACATTCCTTATAATACTTAAGCTGAACAACACTGAGGCCCCAATCCAGGCCTTATTCACTTCAAAATTAGATTGGCTTGCACACTTCATTTTGTTTACTCTCTCATCTGCCCAAGGGAATACACTTAGTGTGTGAAGTGAAGCACGTGCCCTTGCAAGATGAGGCTTTATGACATTAAAAGAAGAAAAAAAAGCAACACTGCAAATGAAGAAATGTCTCATTAGAATTACTTTTATCACCTCCTAAATGCCAGTCAGGATGTTTTAAAAATATGTATACCTGCAAGTTGGCTGTTATATAATTTATCTCCGTAGAGTGTGTTTGAAGCCTGTTAAAGAGATGCCTGAAGAGCATATAAGTAAAGGGGGTGAGGGGAAGGAAGAGATGGAGGCTATTTGGGAACAGCCCCAATGCACAACAGCTCAGAGAGAGATGGATTTAATCTCTTTCCTGACACAGTTTCCCACCAAGTGATGCTCTTATTTACAAGACAGCTCCACTGCTGTAATAGTTCAGGATTAAAAGTCAGTCCCCACCCTTAAAAAAAATCTTTTAAAGTTAGTCTTAATAAAAAGAGTTCTAGATGCAATTTTAGTTCTTGAAATTACAGCAGATATTTGTTGGTTATATTCTGTTCATATTTCCATGCTTCCCAGTCCACATTTTGCTATATGCAATAGGTTATGGTTAGCTTCTTTTATCTGAGTGAAATTTTGCCTTTTCAAATTAGGAAAGAAGGAAATGGAATGCTTGTTGAAAACCCCTGTCGGGAATTCCCTGGGCTTATGCCCCTTTGCTGCTCTTCTTGAAACTTGGAGGCACAAACTCCTGCTTTTGAAATGAGGATAGTTTGTATATTGTAGCTTGAGAATGGAAAGGCTCTTTCTCAACTGCTGGAGGCAAAGACAGCCAAAGTAGACAGCAAAAATGACATACTTGCTTTGCTCAGGAATTGTTAGTTGGCTTGGCCTCTGAGAAGCCATCAAGACTATCCAAGCTAGTAGAAAAAAATATTTTAGTTACCACAAAGGGGAAAATTACAAAATATTTCTGAAGATCAGTAGCTATACTGTGAATTTGTTCTCTGCAGAGTTCAATGAGCAGCCAGCAGCTGAAATAGCCTCTGAAAGTTTTCACTCCGTTTCTGGCTGCCTCCCCTCACCAGCAATCCTCCTGACAGAGGTTAAATAAGGACAAGCCTTTAAAACTGTAGTATTTTAAAACAAGTTACCTTATTTTTTGCTGATTTGGCATCTATTTCCATGGAAACAGAAGCAAGAACTTGAAGCCAGCAGCTGAAGTTGGCTGCACCACCGCTCTTGGCTTGTTCTACTTCCATTTCCATGGAAACTGATGTAAGATCAGTGCAAACAAGGAAAAGTGTTTTTTTTTCTTTTTTTTTTTTTTAATTAACCCTTCCTTAGTTTTCCACTTCTACTTTCATTTGGTGCCACAACCACAGACATAAAGTTGCTGTACATGAACATGGCAAGAGCCCACACGCATTCGTGAATCTGTGCATACGTGTGCATGCATGCCCATGTGTGTCAGTGCCTTCCATTTTCTAAGACGAACCTGCAAAATATTTATTGTTTACCTGGTCTCCTTCATACTGAGATCTATAAGGTGCTGAGTTCCTTGGCTATCCCCACCAGCCAGAGGCTCAGCAAGGCTCAGCTCTGCTACCCATGCTAACTCCCAAGGTAAGCATGAAGGTTCATGAATCCTGCTTGTATTTTACAGGCAAGAGAGAAAGCAAAGGTAGCCGTTGCAAAAGCAGCAGTGGGAGGAAGATAACACAATGCAAGGGAGGTTGAGATACAGGATTTCCCCCTGGGGAGGGTGAAGGCAAGAGTTATAAACAAGCCGACCACAAAGCAAAGCAGTTTGATGAGAAGAAATGGTGCCTGATTGTTGCTGTTTGCTTTCTAGGAGGTTTCTAGAATATTTTCAACTAGAAGTCTTGCATGGGCCCCATTTTGGCTATAAAACCAAGAAAGCTCAGATATTCACACACTCTTTTTTATTCTTTTTCCTGACATACAAAGGTATAGGGTGTGCCAGACAACATACTGGAGTGTGCCAGAGAGTTTTTACAGGCTATAGACCATTACTTGTGGAACCATAGGAAGAGAAGTGAATTACATCAGCTGATGCAAAACAGCAGCCTACTGAAAAAGCGCACTGCTGGGTATGGCCACTGCTGGATATGGCCACATATTTTGCTTGCTACAGTCTATAAGAAATCTGCACTGTGAAAAGAAAAATTGTTATTTGTACTTGTACCATTATTACCTCTTTCTTTACAAGAGAAAAGTGAGTCTAGTGTGCTTATCATGACATATGAGGACAACTGGATACTGTGACATTACAGCTGGCAGCAGAAACAATAAAGCAACCTAAGAGGAAGAAATAAATTCCCAGTAATAAAAGTTGTCATTACTTGCCTTTAAAATCAAAATGAAATCATTTGGTCAGGACGGATTCCCCTTGAAGCCCAAGCTGAGAACTTGCCAGCAGATCTCATGCCAACCTTCTCCATCAACAGCAAAACCTTGAAACACTCACCATGTTGTCCACAAACCTTCCTTTGCCCTTTCCTGTGGAGGATCAGTGAAAATTTCTTTATTTACTGGGGGGAATATAGCATCAGAGAGAGGGGCTCAGCCTCAAGAGGGGAGTAACAGCCACCCCGCATGCAGGTCAAAGCTCCAGGAAGAGAAGTCAGCTCCCATCCCTTTGGTGGTTGGCAAGAGTTTCGGTCTCCATGAAGATGGGATTTCACTCTCCCTGCACTGCTCTTCCCTGTGGCAGCTCCAGCAGACTGCGAAGTCTGGGGTACCTGTGATGCAAGGGTTGTTTCTCATCAAAGGGTCACACTTGAGCAGTGCAGGAGAGATCCCACCACGTGAGCATGCTCCCAGAGCTATCCACTTTGAGTTCATGACTGACCCTTCTCTAAGATTAAGGCAAGTTAAGGGAATCAATTCACTTGCCCTGCTTCATTAATAGGGAGTTTTGTGCTTATTGTAGAAAATCTGGATCTAAATATGAAAGTCCAAATTTAATAAAGCATACAGTCACAAACCCAAGTCCTTCATAAGCCCCCAAAAATATGATTTATTTACATGCTCAGCTGCTCTGCACTGTAGGGCCTCTAGCATCAAGGCTCACAAACAGGAAAGGCTACCTGCTTGGTAATGCTGCTTGGGCTTAGGAGACTTTGCAGGGTATGGGGTCTTCTTGATGTGATTGCTCTTACAAAATGCAGGGAAGAGGCTGGTGGGAGAGAATGGCTAAAGAGAAGGGAGCCAGCCTAGGTGCCCTATGGTTATTAACACATTAAAATAACAGATTCATAGACAGAAGAGATTGGATTCATAGACAGAAGAGACCAGACACATCAGCACCAGATCTGTATCAGTTCTAATCCAACATGAATAAGCAAGGATGATTAAGGAATCTGGAAAAAAGTTAGGGCAATACAGGTACCTACAATGTCATTTGCATGATAATAAGAGGATAAGACTGTATCCTCTGACATTCTTAAGCAGCATTGGACATTTGCCTAGAGTTCACCTGTAGTGTTAAAATTTGCATTTGAATTCCCTTCTCCTAGCACTGGGTGTTAGTCAAAACCATTCTCAAGGACAGTCAATGCAGTCTTCACATCTCTCTCACAACCTGCCTCACCTCCTCTTTTGTCCAGACCGCCTGTGATGAAAATTATGGATTAACGTGCCTACATGTGAAAAAAATTTAGAGATTACAACTCTGGCAGACAGAAACCAAACGGGGTGGAACAATTAGGATATGGAAGTAAATATGTGGTTTGAAAAAGCTCAGTACTCTGTGAGAGGATGAAGCTAAATATATTTTTTAATGTTTTAAATGTTTTTTATGTTTATTAGGTAACTAGTTTAGAAGGTATCCTTTCATATTGATAGTTCAAATGTTGTTCATTTCAGTCTCAGAAACCACGCTGCTCTTTCAGCAGTTCCAGTTCGTTAGCCAGCCCACTTGCAGAGTGTCTCTCTTCCATGCCAGGTTATTTTAGATGAGCTTGTTTTATAATGCTACTGCTTTACAGATTAATTTGATACCAAAAAATCTGAAACCAAAATTCAAAAAAAAAAAAAATAAAAGCTTTGTTTTAAATCCATTGAACTGTTGGAACACAAAATTTATGCTGTATATCCAAGAAAAATATTATGGGCATAGATCTTTCTCTTCTGGGGCATTGAACGACATGAAAATGCTTCTTACTTTCCCTTGAGGACGGATCTTATTTATTTATTTTGCCCGGGAGGGAGCCTTTGTTTCCTTGCTGCAGTGCTGTGGAAGGAAGTCGCCACGCAGGCCCTGTCGCTTCCATTGCTGCCGCATCGGCTCGGGGTTGTGATCCCGGATAAGTCGCTGCCTGCTTGCACACATGGTCCCGCAGCGTCCCCGTGGTGGAGCGGCTCCCAGGCGCTCCCTGGAGCAGCTGCCTGATGTCCTGCCGATTTTCTTTTCACTATCATTTTCCCTTCGGCTCAAGATCCCTGTATCTCGTTTTCCGCCTGTAAGGACACCGAGGTACCAAAATCCGGGATCCGGTTCCACCCTTTTAGCTGCTTGGCAGGATCCCCGTCAAATGCCGTAAGTAGCTGATAGCACTCGGTGGCCTTCTGTACTGACATTTCAGCCTCTCACAAAATAAAACTGGCCTTATCGGTTGGCCACGGCGCCTGAGGCTTATTTAGCTGCCCATTTCTTCCAGCTGCCTCCCAGCACTCAGAGACAGAGGTTTCCAAACAGCAGTTTTCCCCTTCTGCAGAAGAAGAATGAAGTCAGGAAGAACTGGGCAAGAAAAAAACACTGCAGATAGATACAGACCAGCAATGATTTTCTTAGATTATTAATAGATTCACATGTTCCTGCTACCTTTAGGAATTACATCTGGGCTCGTCAAACAATAGGAAGTATTTCCTGGTGAGGAAAAATGACGGATTTTGCTTGTGCTTTAACATTTTTGCTGATTCAAAATGAAGCAAAGTCCGCACGCACACAACTTCAAGTCTTCTCTTAGTGAACTGAAGTGAAAACACGCTCTACCAGTTTGACTGTGGTGTCTGACACCACCCACACCTCAGTGGGCTCCTTTTTTCTTTTCTTTTTTGCTTTTTTTTTGGTCTTTATTTGTAGTCCGGGCAGTCCTTCTTGTTTCTTCTCTGCTCCCTTTCTCTTTCATCTTTTAGTAGAAGAAAAGGGGAAAGAAAGGGGGTGGAGACAGAATATATGACAGAAGTTGTCCAGTTCAGCTCCAATGGGAAGAAAAATCTGTTTCAGATCACTTCAAAACAGATGTTTCTTTCATAATCATGCAATTAGGAGGAAAAAGCAGGAAAAAAAAAAAGGAAGTGATCACATCCCTCCAAATACTATGAGTTTTGTAGCATTCAAAAGCCATTTTTTTTCTCATTTTGTGAGAATGCAAAATGTGTCAAGTTGCCTCAGCTATTAATCCGCACATCCAGCCTGCATGGGGATTGAACTGACAAGCAGCTCAGTATCAGGTCTCTATGACTGACTTAGCAATTGCTTAATGATTATTTTGGAAGTGACTAAACAGAAAACCAACTAACAGAAAAACAACTGGGAACAACCACGCCGTCCCACACCCTGCACTGACTTCTCACTGTCTCGAGGAGGAAAAGTCTTTCCTTCCTTTGCTCTGATGCACGGCAGCAATCCCGCAATCCGCTGGGCAATACTCTGCAGCTCAGCAGCCCTGCACTTGCTGACAGGGCTCTTCTGCAGTTGCAAACCCAGGCCATGATTAAAAAAAACCCATAAGGTGATATGACATCAGAAACCTGCTGTTTAGGTAGCGCAACCCCGGCAGCAAGGTCCTGCTAAAGATAGGCAGGTTATTAATAGCGAGGATCCCGTTGGGACCATCAGGTACACTGGGTCTGCTCAGCCTGCTGCAAGTGATGAAGTATTTACTGGTGGTTCCCCAGCAGAGACAGGCAAATTAAAAAGTTTTCCGTCTCTGAAAAGCTCCCACCAGCTTCCCAGCAAGGCCAGGATCACTCAGTGCAGGGAGAAGGGGGCAACAAAGTGCCCTGTGAATGTCAACAAGCTGCAGACACGCTCATGGAGCATGGAACTCCCTGGGGCAGCCGGAGTCTCACAGGCAAAGGTGGGCAAGGGACTGAGGCAGAGGGAAGCGGTGGTTAACATCTGGACTGTGTTATTGATGGCCATAATACACCCACAGTACAACCATAATTACCATCTGAGAGAGGTTTAAATCAAAGGTGCATTTGACCTTACATACGCTTGGGAAAATCAGACTCCTCTTAGATACATCTCTGTCTACCAAAAGCCGCAGGAAGACATAGGCCCTGCTGCTTTGTATGGTCTGGGAGAGGTCTCATCACTTTGAAACGGGAGGCTGGGCCTACTATGGGATTCTTCTGCCCATTGCTTGCCCTTGCAAACACAGCTCGTGGCTGCACACGCCTCTGCGATCAGGATCACCACGGTGCACCAGTTGTGGCACACCGGTGGCTACACCGTAACACAGCCCTGTCAGGTGCTGTTGCACGAACCCTATTTCAGACAAAAGAAAGGGTGAAATGTGCCCGTGGGAGTGCAGGAGTCCAAAACGCCACCTCTTTGCTGCCGGCTCACACTGGGGTGGGCCTGTGCACCCCGCCAAAACCAGGCTGCAGCCGTCGATGCTCAAAGCTGCCTCAGAGCAGGGCTCTCATCAAGGAGGCTGGGCATGTTTCTGCACCCCTTATCGCCCTGAGCATAAAGGGAGGACAGAGTCAGGACACTGGGTCTAAATCCTTTTACCTTTGTCTGAAGAAACCATCTTGAAAGCTTTCCTGAGCTTTGCTCCTTGGTTGGACTTCGATATTACAGCCCATGAATTTTGGTGTGTAGACCAAATTTGTTCTGTATTTTTAGAAGTTATCACTTCTTATAAACTTATTTTGACATCAAGTTTTGAAAGGTGAGGAAAAGGAAGGGAAAAAATGCACATGTGACAATGCACATGTTACCTGCTGAACCACCTCCTTAAAAGAGGGACTTCTTTCCAAAAGGCAGCCTGTTGAAAACTATACAGCAAGCTGCAGTTTCCCAGCTGCCATTTTAGGCTATCTGAGGCATGCACACTAATTTTAAGTGTTGCTTTCAGTGCCACTCAATGCTGTTCAGTGCCAGCTCAACAAATCTTAGTTTTTGCTGTGCACATCATTTGTGCACAGACTGAGGGAACAAGAGGGCTCAGACCATAGAGCAAAGTGCAGAGGCCCATGGCAAGCTCCTAGGGTGGGTATGCTGGAGCTGTTCCCACTCTTTGAATAAAAGGTTGCTTTTATAACACTTCAAGGTGACACAACTGTGATCTTCTGTAGGAAAATACAATTATGCATGCTGTTCCTTAGGAGAGAAGAACGTTGCTTTATGTATTCCTAAATTAAACAAAAGTGCAAGAACAACATGGCCATCGAGGCATTGTTAACAGAACAGAAATCTTGCTTTCCATGCACCAGTTTTTTATGCAGAGGCATTAGAGTCACTTGCATTTACCGTGGGAAAGGCCCAGTTAATTGCCTGAGAGCATTAAGCCCTCTCCTCTTCCACAGCTCACTGTGGGGCAGTGCAGTCTGAGGTAGTGGAGCAGAGCTGGGAGTCAGGAGTCGGGATCTCTGGTCTTAAAATTACAACAGAAAATTGAAGGCTGAAGGCAGGCAATTAAAATATTAAAGTAACCCAAGGATATGCATTTTCTGTATTATATAATGAAGATAAAGACAGATTACTGGTATTTAATTTTGGTAACATTAGGGGAAAAGCTGATTAGGATTCAGTGTTGCCACTACCAGTGATGTAGAGCTACCAGTGATGAAGACAGACAGGAAAGTGTGGAAAGGGCTGACTTCTACAGAGGGAAAAGGAGCGAGGCCCTAACAATGGGAAAGCCCAGAGAACGGAATAAACTGCTGAATGTGGCAGGCAGTGAATGCCCGTGCGCAGCTTTTGTGTGGCTCCTTTCATCAGTGGATTTTAAAGAGCTTTACACCGCCGCATACAGGCAATGTGACCATGATGCAAGGCAGAGCTGTGCACTGAAGGTGCTTGCTTGGTACCACTCCCTGCACAGCACTCTTGGCGGTGGTACATGCCTCCGGTCTCAGAGCAGGGCTAATTTGTCATTAGTTCCATTTTAAACCTTGAGACATGCAGGGAGATGGAGCGACTTCCCATGGTGGTGGAGCCAAGGAGAGACTCCCAGGCCTCCTGTGTGCCAACACCAACGAGTGCACATTTGTGTCACCTTGTGCTCTAAGGCATCCACTTTTTGAGGAAGGCTCCAAAAAGTGTGGAGCGTCCACAGAGCCTGGCTGTCCAGGCCCAGAAGAAATCTTCTCTTCATGGCTTATCCATGGCACCAAGGTGGCATGTGCTCCACTGCTCACTCCTGCTGTTAGTCCTGTAATCACAGCAGTCTGGGCTGAGTGTCACACGCAGCGGGAAGTAGCAAAGGTTTGGAATGGTGCACAGTTTTTTTCTTCTAAAATGTATTAGGAAATAGATTGTCTGCATGAGGATCAAGTGGCTGAGCAAGGGGAGATGAGAAGTCTCCGGAGCCTCAGCTCCATCGTGAGCTGTTGACGAGGATCCTCCTGTTCTCCTCCAAATACGAGCTCTGGGGAGGGGAGGAGAGCTAAAGCGGGTGCAGCTGCAGCTACGGGCCGCACTGCTGGTGTTTGGAGCCAGGTACAAGCAAGACCGTCTGTTCAAGGTCTCCTCTTGTGAGTTGGGAGCAGATGTTTGCAGCAGCCTGTCCCAGCCCACTACCCCGGCCCCTCTGTGCGCCAGGAGAGCCTGGTCCCAGGGCCTGGGCCTGGTCCCAGGGCCTGCGCCATAACGGATATCCAGCAGTTTCCGTAGCTTTCAAGTGTTTGGCCTAATGTGCACAGCTTTTGAGTGTGATCACAATAGTTTATATGGGTATTTGAAACTGCTGGCAAGCTCCCACATTAGCCCCTCATCCCTTCTCCTTGTCACCTTCTAGCACCAGGAGCACAAGGAAAAGGTATTCAAAAGCCCACAAGTCTCACTGAAAAGTCCTATTTTTCAAGAGAGACTTGGAAGATGGGAGGTTACGTCAGCTTGGTGCTTTGGAGAGCTTCAGGCTATCCTACTTTCCACAGCATGAAACTCCAGGGCCCCATCGCTTTTAAATAACACTCTTTTCAAGAAACAAAGGAACCATGCTATGATCAGCGACAATTCCACCTGACAGTCTTTCCAGTGCTTGTGCGAGAAGGGCAAACTGAGCCAAGAAAGCACCCCAGAAGTCAAGCAACGTGTCTTCGCGGATCTCCAGCAATGAACCAATTTTGCTCGGCCTCTGGTAAAACGCGCGCTTCGGCCACGCTGTTTCTCCACCCGGGTTGCCTCAGCGTCCTGCCCGTGCCCTTGGCTGCGGCGGCAGGATATCCTTCATTTGTCTGCATAAAGTGCAGATGAGCACCTCTTCTTGTTGTTTCCCAAGTCTGCCGCCGGGAGGGTCAGCAGGGGCCGAAGCAGCTGCACCAAGTAAAGGAAGGGTAACCATGGCAACCCAAGTTATCTGCATCCTCCATGTATTTCCTTCTCCCCACCCCACATCATATCTTTCCCACCCAAACCTCAAGCCGATAGAACCAGCGACCAGCTGGCAGGATGGGGACTGCGGCGGGGTCTCTGGGACCAGGCGCCTCTCGCTGCGTTTTGGGGCTCCCCGCTGCAGGCTGAGACCATCAGACGGTACCAAAAGCGCAGCGAGAGGCGACTTCCAAAGGGAAGGACTCCCAGAGACTGTAGATGGGGTGCTGGATATGCCGCCCTTGCTCCAGAGCCGCAGACTCATGGATGCTGCTTCTGGTTTTGGCTGCGAGCTGTAGTCCTTCCTTGGAAGCAACAGCTTCTCCGCCGGTGCCCCACATCAAACCCAGCTACAGCTTTGGCCGGACTTTCCTGGGACTTGATAAATGCAACGCCTGCATTGGGACGTCCATTTGCAAGAAGTTCTTTAAAGAAGAAATAAGGTCAGAAACTCAGCACAGTTATTTTTAAAAGCATTCTGCATAGTAGCTCGAAAGTTGCCTGTTAATATTTTCACGTACTTTAATGAAAAGCAATGCAAAGAGTAACTTATCACCAGGCTTCCCTTACAGGTCCTAGCATTTTAATTAATGCCTACAAGCTGCTGCTTTGTTTTCGTTCCCTTTTAAAGCCACGCAAACACGATCAGACTTCAGCCCTGAATTATAATTTGCAAGAGCAAATGGCATGACTTTCTGCATGCAGCATGTACCTGCAACCGTGGGGAAGGGGAGAGGGAAGGAGAAGATCAGCTTGTTTGGATATCGCTGGCGATATTTGATTATGAGCAACTAGTCAGAGGTAAAGAGAATTTAACTTTGCACACTTGCAATGGACTACATGAAGTCCTGTAGGATTTTGTGTCAGGTGCAAGAATGTGAATGAGCAGAAGGTTGCGTGTGTGTGTGTCGTTAGCTAAGATGAGAGGAGATGCAAACTTGCCTGAGGCAAAAGAATTTCTGCACTTCACACACCGGAGTGCTGGAACATGGACATGGCCAAAGTATTATTATGCTTTGGGGAGTTTTCAGTGAGAACCTGAAGGCAGAAACTGCCCCTGCCTCTGAGTCAATTAGACATAGACTTTGCAAGCAGCCATAGGACTGATCCAATCAGTTGTGGGCTCCAAAGCAGAGCGTGTCTGACGACAGCAGGGAAAATGTTGCTGGAGTACATTAAAGTTAAAGGTGATGCTTGGCGGAGGAAGGGTTTATTGGGTCTAGCATGATTTATAGAGCCATATGCGCTTTCTTTTATAGCTATAAAAGCCCTTGGGAGAAGAAATGATTATAGTAAAAATTGTATTTTTAATACTATAACGTAAGTAGTGTAATACTGGACAAATCACCATTTTTATCTTAAACTATCCCATACAATTTCACACAGTAAAACCACAACGATTTGCCAGAGATGGACTTAGTGTACGACCATCCATTCTTTCCTTACTGCTCACTGGAAAAAAAAGTCAGCTAAAAACCTAGCAAATACAGTGGCAGGGAGGGGGCCAGGCCGGCCCCATTGTAGGTGCTCCTTTCCATTACTTCCACTTAGTCACCGGCAGGCTGGGGCTGCACAGCATCCTTCGGCCGTGCTAAAAATAGTGGGCGCCTGCTGCAGCGAGTAACTGCATGTGGCAGGGCAAGGTTAAATGGGGAAAACTTCACAGTCACTTACGCTCTGATATCCTCCCCCCGCAGCCCTCCACCTTTTCGCATGCTCTTTTGCACGCACTTTGCACTGCTCTGTGCTAACCCTCACCAGAAAATGCTCCGTTAATTTTCCACGGTTTCCGGGAGCTGCCGCACGCGCTCACACGCGGACGGCGAGTGTGAAGATGTGCGGTTTGTTCTCAGCGCTCTTGGTGACTCATCACGAGCTGTGATGCTCTCTGCTTCCCTTATCTCTGCCCAACTCCATCCATCTCTCAAAGAGCACAACCAAACCCGCCTCATGACTGGCCGGGGAGCAGAGCTCAGCAAAAGTTTTCACACACTACAGCAAAACTGAGCTTACCAGAACTACATCTGCAGCCTCATGCCAATGCTGAGGACTAGCTTTGGCCAAAAGTAGTAGGAAGGCAGTTTGAAAAAGCAGGAAATGTCATTCTGATTTATTTCATGTGACTTTTTTATTTCTAGGGTCTCAGCTGTTTTAAGACTTATCTGACTTTTGTCTTTTAAGAGATGTAAAGTGAAATAAGTTAAATTATTTTGGTTGAAACAAAAAGCTTTGTACCATCCAGAAAGAAGAAAATCACATTAATTTTCTTCAACATTTAGTTTTAGGCTAGTCTAAAATCTTTAATCTGTGAATCAGTTATTCATACAGCTCTTACTGCAAGTCTTAATTAAAGGCTATTCAAGGCCCTTAGCTAAAGCTTCCTACGAGAAGAGCCAATTACTGTTATGGCTCAACTTGATGATGAATCTTGAAAGTATCTAGAATGTATGCCAGGCCAGTGCTGTGCTGCCCAGAAATGATGCCAAATACAGACTTGCTGCAGCCCTTGCTGGATTCCCAGGCCCACACAGCTCCCCCCTGGGACTTCCACAGAGGGAATTACTCCATTTGTGCTCGCGCTGTTGCTCAGTGTTGGATTTCACACTTTGCTTGGTGCTTTGCTTGGTGCGGGAGGCAGCCCCATCCTTGTGTCTGTCTGGAGTGAGCTCCCATGAATGCACACACGCTCAGGCCAGCTCACAAGGGAAAGAGAGAAAGAAAGAAAGAGAGAAAGAAAGAAAGAGAGAAAGAAAGAAAGAGAGAAAGAAAGAAAGAGATAAAGAAAGAAAGAGAGAAAGAGAGAAAGAAAGAGAGAAAGAGAGAAAGAAAGAGAGAAAGAGAGAAAGAGAGAAAGAGA
>JAVCKT010013836.1:0-13604 GCA_032273925.1 Rhynchotus rufescens
GATTTGGCACCTTCTGGGAAAGATCTTTATCTGCAAGGATCACTACTATATTGAGTAAATGGCTGTTGATTGATAAGCCCTGAAAGTTATTTAAAATATATGGAAGACAAACAGCTGTTTAAATATCAGAAAATATTTTAATAATCCCCTCTCCCCTCCCAAGTTTCCACTGTATCATGTCTTTTCTGCACCAAAACACTTACTTAAGCACAGAATCAGTCCCAGCAAGCCCAGTTGACATAAGCGTCAAGACAAAGATGCCCTACTCAGAACAGAGCATATATAATACTGCACCACAAAAATGTAATTAAAAAAAATCAGCCATTCTTCCAAAACATTACAGTACACTACTTGAAAGAGCTGATATATATAAAATTGAAATGCAAGTATGAAATAGCCTGGACTTCTCTTTTGCAATAAAGTTTACCTGCAGCAAGTGAAATGTATAATTTCCAGAAATACACCAAATGGAATCAGTTCTTTTATTAATATTTTCCTAATTTAACTAAATTTTACTCTTCTAGAATAGCTAAATAATCATTTCAGGTAAGGAACAACCCCAGCTGCAAGACTAAAGAGTAATGAGACTGGAACTATTATAGACTAAAACCCTGTAAAGTTATTATTGTATTTCAGGTACTTTTAGATTACTTACTACTTCTACTGAAGCAAATTATGATTGCTTCAAGCAAATTAAGGATTCTTCAGAATAACTGCTGTTATGTTTCATTATCACACTGCGGAATGTGTTTTAAAGGTAATGCCAGTGTTGTTGGGAATGTCCCAAATAATTTCAATCACAGGAAGTGTTGGTGTTGATAATACAGCGGATGAGCTTCACGCCAAAATAAAGTCACAGAGCTATTCAGTTCAGAATACATACCCAAGAAATCAAGGATTTAAGCTCAAGGGATAAATCACTTGCAAAAAAAAATCCCACAAACCAGAAATCTTAGTAAGTCCTGGCATCTCTCGCAACTTTGAGCTGTTTTGTTTCAGAGAAAGGAGTGCTTTGGCCCCCAAATTGAACAAGAAGCCTAGTGAAACAATTGAAGAAATCAAGGTTTCTCCTAGGCTGACCTCAGCCACTGGAAACAGCCTTCCCTCTGTTATTGCTGCAGTTCTTGTAGAACAGGAATCTTATTTCCACATTCTTCAGTTTACAGGAATTAGGCATGTTTGCACTTATGCTCATCAGTGCAAGATGCCTGGCAGTACGTACAGTGGCCTTTCCAGAAAGAGGAATCAACCCTTCTTTCAAGCTCTCCACAGGCGTATTACGAAAACCATAGACATACTTCATATTATATCATTCTTGCCATCTCTGTGTCATTGCTTCAAGGCATAAAAATTCCTTCCTCCTCAGGTTCTCACAACACACCTGCTTGGATAAACTTCAATTCCTCTGAGGAAAAAAAGAAATGTTCACAGAATCATTTTCCTTTGACCTGCGACTCCACCTTTCCCTGAGGCCAACTGGCAAGGCCATATCCTCCTCTGCTGCTGAAGTAACGCCCAGTCATCACAACCACCAAACCACCAGTTATTTGAGCTGATGGAGGTCTCTAGTGGAAACTCAGCAGAAACACAAGTTCATCTCTGATCTCCAAGATAAGATCTGTCTGAGAAAAGAAGCATTTCCCCCTCTCCCACTGCACACAGACAGATGGCAGAAACATTTTCCTAAACACGCTGCTACACAAATAAAAAAGCTGTTGGAGGGCTCGCTTCCTGGGCAGGGCAATGCCTTTGTGGAAATCCGAGCTGAGGTGCGGTTGGGAAGGAGCAACACCCATTATCAGCTTGCTTTTGGCAAGAAATGGTCAAAGAAATATTTTTTCAAGTAAAGCCAAGAACTTCAGGGCTCATTCAAAATGTAGTAATTCGTGGTCAGTGGCCTTAAATTGCTTTCCTTATCTCAGTTGATATTAAAATAGCTTCTCTAGTTGGAAGAGACAATATTATGGGGGAAAAAAAACAAAAACGGTGAACTGTAGAACTGCAATATGCATGTGAGAAATACTGTACTGTTTTATAATTACCATGAGCTTGTCAACTCCAGTTGTTTTCTGAATAGCTAAATTACCTGAAAGCAACACGTGAAAAAAAGTCCATCCCGTGCAGAGAGACTCACCGAGAGGCTGTGGATCGCAGTAATGGTGCTGGTTGGCAGTGTCTGCACAAAGACATCCTGTCTGCAGGTTCAGGTAGACCCTCACTGCACCACAGAGAATCAGCCCAATGTTGCTGCACGCCTGGGGGCTCTGAACTTGATTTTCTTTTCTAACAAATCATCTCCTTTCAAGCAACTTTCTGATTAATAAGAAACAGTTATACTCTGATTTGCAACTATGAATCACACATATTCATACTGGAAATAACGGTTTCTAAAGATAATTTGTGTAGCACACTTCATTTCAGCACGGATGAAAGTTTACCCCATACTGGCAAAAGTGGGGTTCAGAACATCTCTAAGCTTTATTTGTACTCCTCAGCCAAGATCAGCGCAACCCATGTGGCCTGAGCACACACAGAAAAAAATCCACTTGTAATGGGAACCACAGCATGTGCCATCCTAGTTATGACTATGGGTACTGACTACATACTGAAACACAACAATAAAAATCAAGAGTCCCTGATTCACTAAATATTTACTAAATAATAAGGCAATATTACTGTTTCAAAGGTGAAGAGGTTAATTTTCATATAATTATTGATGGGAAAAAAAAAGATCCTAAATTACTAAAATTCCTATAATCCATTTTTTGATAACAAAAAGAGTACATATGCATATAGATAAACCCATTTAACTGAAATGTTTCATTATAATAGCATGAAGAGGGTAAAAGTAAATCCCTATTATATCCATAGCCAATTATTTAACACAGAACACAGTTCAGGGAGTGGAATATTCCTTTTCTTGTTCCTTTCATTACCTGGTGTGTAGTATGGTTTTATGCAAGTCAGAACTAATATAGTACTGGGTGTTTTATTCATGCTATTACACTGGAGTTAATGAGATTCACCATACATTGCACATACCTATAAATATTAAATAGAACTGAGCAAAAAATTCACAACTAACAACTGTGAGTTTCTCCCTTTCTAACTATCTTCCAAAAGGACATATAGGACATATTTTCCTTGTTGTCGTTGTCACCCAAACATAGGTCAAAATTATTTTAATTATATTAAATCAGCTTTCTGGAGGTATCCGAAATCCAAGAGCTGGATCCTGTTGCTACAGTGTGACTGGCCTGTTGAGTTACAGGTTTGTGTTTTGTTTCCAAAACTGAAAAGCAGTAAAATTCAAGGCAGAGGAATTGTATGTATTTATTTAGTGAATAACCACTATCACCTCATGAATAAAGTGGATGATTTAGCTTAGAGAGGGCCTCAGAAAGTCATCCAGCCCATGCAACCAAAACCAGGCCTCAAAGTAGGGCCTGTTTCAGTGCCAGCCCAGGCTGATCTGGGCCTTGCCCAGCTTTGACTCTCTCCACCGGTGGAGATGCCGGGCAGCCTGCTCCATGCCAAACCATTCTCACTGTCAAGACTTGTTTTTCTTGCATGTAGCCAGAATTTCCCTCACAGCATTTTGTACCCCTTGCAGCTGCAAATTGGATGGTCCCTGTCCCCAGTCACTAGCAGCTCCCCCCTGCTTGGCACTAGAAGCCAGCATGTTGAGGGTGCTTCCCATCCCATGAGCCCTGATGAGGTCTCCTTCCAAAAGCCACCGGTTAGACATCCCACTTCCTAGACCTGGAAGTGTAGGAACTTACTGATGCTTCAGCAAACACTTGTGCAACATGATCACAGCTCCTGACATTCCTGCTAAACAAACCTGAAAGACCCATGAGCAAAGCTGAAACAGATGCATCAAAAATTCTATCTAAATTTTGAAGTAGTGTTTTTTCTGTATTCATATAGTACCCGTTACTTCAAATAAAATAAATACAGGGAAAAAAAAAAAAAAGACTCCATAAATAACACCTTCATCTCCTTATGTATAGGACAACTTGCAAGTTAACCTTTTACTCCAAGATTCCTCCAGGAAAAAAAGAGACCTTGGCTAAAATTTCCTTGAGTCTAGGAACCTTGAGAAATGACTGTCCAGTATGGATGCTCTGTGGGCCTCTGTACAGGGACAGAGTGGTGCATTAGCTGTCTTCACGTGGGCTCTGTTCAAGATATAATGCAGTTTTTTTGTACAAGCAAAATCACTCCTTTGCAAAGCACAGCACTTGCAGCCATTACAAGAGATCTATTTTGTACCGCTCATTTTGATTCTGAACAGAGACTGATACAACACCTCATCCATCAGTTTCCTGAAATGAAAACCCTCCTTTTATTTAGAAACAGAAAACTGTCTATACCCTTCAAAAGGGGGAGAGGAAAGAACAGCAAAACTATTGTCCACTATTACAAAATACCTGGATTAAGAAAGTACCTTTTTCAGGAGTAAAGGGAACTTGGAAGGGGAACATGGAAAGGGAAAAGAACTTGTTTTTAGGTTCCTATTTGTAAGAAAAACAAATACCAAGAAAAATATTTCATTACTTCTTTCCTATGAATTATTTTGTTCAATTGAACTGAAGCAGCTATGGCTTACAGAGCAGGAGAAAACACATTTTAAAAGATTTTAGTTTCTCAAGCATAAATCACCAGAAAACCTAAATATTCAGCATTCATCTTATGCCTTAAATAAATAAATAAAGACATTGAAAAGTGTTTAAACTCATGGCAGAACCCAAATGAAGTAACCAGCTGACCCTGAAGTTACTTGAGCAGATTTTTAAGGCCATCACTCACACTTGTGTATCCAGCAGAGCTGGTGGGAGAAGTGCTCATCTTGAAACCCACAGCAGCGCTTCTCTCTCTAGGGTTGCAGCCTCCTCCATCTCACCTGCTGGGGGAGGATTTTAGCCAGGGGAAATCAGACAGACTGCCCTGCAGCCCAGAGCACCCTGCCTGATTTTGCCAATTACTCTGGGAAGATAAGGGAGCAGGAACCCGAGCTGCTCAGGTGGCCACCCAGGGCCCTTTGCAGCACCAGGCGGTGATGAGCAAGGGGAGAGGGTGACCTCTGCCTTCTGCTGGTGCTCTCTGCTCTCTGTTCACTGTTTTCAGGATATATTCAGTGCACAAAATTCAGTTTAATTAATTTGTGACAGACTGGGGAACTGAGGAATATGGAGGCATGCAGCTTGAGTTTTGTCCATTTAAGTCAATAAAATGTATGCATTATTCCCACACAAACCTGGGTTAGCCAGTCTCAGTCGTTCTGCAGAGTTTTGCCCCATCTGCTAAATCTCTGCCTCTGAAGACAGAAGTGCTACCTTGCATACTTGTAGAGAAAGTTGCACAGAAATATATCGTGTTGCAAGGGCTCTAGGACCAAGCAACCGCAGAGATCCAGGTGCATGGCAGAATATCTCCAGAACAGCTGAATATCTACCCCAGACTGATTGCAGCTATGCTGATTAACATCAGGTGAAAATGTGGGTGCAGGAGTTAAGAAACACAGGAATGTGTTTTGCAGCTTATGTTGCAATTTTGAGCTTCACAAAGCAGAAGGAGGGAAAAACATCTGGTAATAACAAATGCCCTGAAGACAAAGACACCATACATTAATATTGTGGGAACTACTCGAGACTGCGTTCAGTATATGCTAAAATCCAGCCAACTGGAAAATTGTTTCCTTTTGCTAATCTGATGTAATGAGGTGCTTTGTTGAAAAAAAGAGGAGTTAAATGGACATTAACAGAGTGTGAAAAAGCATGTGGACAAGTATTTTGCTCCCATGCCACGGCGTGTTGAAAGGATGAAGACAGCCTGAGCAAGAAGCAAGAGAAGACCTGGCAATGGCCCTCAAATATGAAAAGAAACAGTCTGAAAAGGACAAGAACCCAACGTGCTGTAACTCACCAGGGGCTGGTCGGGCAGCCATCAGCACTGGGCAGCATCTGCACTGGACAGAGTGGGTTAGAAATTAGAATGAAGTTTCCTGGCATGAGGACAGCTGGCTACAAGACGAGTGCAGCAAGGGGAGCTGTTTCAGGGGTGCGGATTTCCCCCTTCCCGTGGGCTAGGGGGATGTGGAGCTGCAGAGGATCCTGCCCCGGAGCAGGTGCAGGGAGCAGCTATCTCACGAGGACCCTTCTACTCCTCCTGGGCCCTGGGTGAGGAGGATGCCGTTCACACGGCCCAAACAGGTTGGTGCACTCTGCAGGGAACCCGTGCTTGGGGCCACAGGCGCTTGAGAAACAGGGCAGCGCGTTTCCAGCAAGTCAGATGACTTTCACTCCGTGGCGGCAGTGGCAGAATTCCGTGACCTGTGTCAGCTGGGAGATCATGCTCTGCTTCACGGCACTGAAATCCTCAAATTTTGTATATTGTATTATGCATTGGGCCTCTAACTTCTAAGTAGTTACCAAATGATGATATGTGCGTGTGTGATAAAACAGTCCACAGGATCTTAGGAAACTTTACCATGAAGAAAGTATTACAGAAATCATTAGTGTATAAAAATATATATATTAAAGGCCTTCTTCCCTCTTGTTCACTTTCTCCTCTTTGAAATCTTATCTACAGATAAGAGGAAAAGACTCCTCTGTATTACACATGTTTTAATGAATGAAGACTCACTTTGTGCACACTCGTGTTCCTGTGAGATTCCCAGGGAGGCAAACGCTGCGGTGTCATCATCGCTTTGAAACTGGAGGCAGAGCTGTCAGCCAGAGCTTGTCAGGACATCTCCTGAGGTTTTACTGGGAAGCCTGCAGGGGGAAGAAAATTGGAAGTGAACTTTATACAGAATTACTATACACGCAAGTAGGTTTAAGCAGAGAAGAAAGGTTCAAGGAAAGGTTTCTTTTAGGTTTTGTTCGTATTTCAAGCTGCATAAGGCAACTGCATTTCTTTAAGAAAGCACTGCCAGATGAAGCAGGGCAAAAATGTAATTTAATCAATAAAAATTCTTAGATGCTATAGCAAAAAACATTAGTAGTAATACACAAAATTACACAGGATTTTGGCTTGCTACAAAACGGCCATGACTTTATTATCACAAATTAATATCTCAGTATAAGAAAATAAAGGAAGGGTGGACCTAAGGAGCAGGAAAGACTCAATGAGCACTAATGAGCTGCTGAATTGTCTTACAAGAAAAACCATGGAAGCTTCTTTCCTTGAACTTTTAAATACGGATGCACAGTTGCTACCACTATCCTAGAAGAGATCTCTTTACTCTCCCGTTCAAATAATTTAAACAATGTTTCTAAGCTTTTCTTAGCTGTTAAAAAAATAGGAAAAAAATCAGTCTAGGAATGAATAATTGCATATCCTGCTGCTTGTCAAAACCAAGGTTAACTTTGAATTTTATTATGTTTACTTTCCCTCATTTTATTACTTTGATTACTTATATGAAAAAGAACAGGGATAAATTAATATATAAAATATATACTAATACACTCTTATTGGTCCATCTCCCTTGCTCATGTGCAAGCAAACCATAAAATGAGGGCAATAAAATAAATGCAATAAATTAACTTTTAAAGCCTGAGTGTGGTATCTTCTTTATACTTTTGGCAGGCACCTTATGGACCATTTTTTGATGTCCTGATAGTTAACAAAGAGGGGGGCCCCTGCAGCGGGATGCAGCTCGTGGAGGAGGCGATTGCCAGGACAGCAGCTCATGCAGGAGCCGTGCACAGAAGGGCTGGTGAGCTCCCATTCCGGCTAGAAAACCATTCCAAGGGCAATGGATGAAATATGGAAAGCAAAATTAATGAGTAGGGGTGATTCCTTATATCTGATACCACGTCAGGCTTCAAAGAGTCCAGTGATGAATATGTGCCTTACACTGCAATCAGATACCTGGGTTTTTTGTTCTTTCAGCTTCAGATGTCTTGCTTTACTGATCAGATTTCTAATATAACCACCTTGCTGCACAGGATCCAGCCCCAAGAGCATGAAAAGAAAACCCTCGTCTGTCTGCTTGAAAAAAACCATCACACAGAGGACCTATAGATTAGCAGATCCCAACACGCACACTTCAATAGGAGGCTGAAGGGCAGGTTCTCAGCAAATACATATTTAATGCTCTCTTCTCCCATTCTCACTATAAGCTGGGTGTTTGTTTGTTTATAAGCACAAGCATGTTCAATAGCTGAATCACATTTCTAACCGTTGCCAGATCCAGCTGGCACAGTGCAGCTTTTCTTTTACATGTGGTTTAGCTGTAGCACCAGGCGAGCTCTTTAATACTGCAAAATGTCAGCTGAGATTGGGCAGGAAGCCTCATCGCTTCACTGCATCCACTAACATAGTTTATTTTTTAAATATCATGAAGGGACACAGCTGCGACATTTGCAGTTTGCCTGTATTTTTTTTTTTTAACTATTTTCAAAATAATTAAATAGCTTTTCTTTGTCTTTCCCTTTTTACTATAAATCATATAACAAAACTGCGCCCATATTCAACTAATAACACTAATTTTCATTCAGAAGAGATAAATTGACCAGAAGGAAGATGTCCATGTATTGGGGTTGTCCAAGGCTGTGAATCCAAACTCAGGCATATTTTATTAAAAGTGTTTACCACTAATAATTACTCCTAGACTTCTGCGTTGGTCTGGTTATTTTCCTCCTTTCTTCCCTCTACCACATACCAAATGTTCTAATCACATAAATACTGTTCACTCATCACATAAAATAGTGATTTTTTGATTGGTGAGAAATTGGGGTTTGCAAAACTTGAAAGCAATTTGATTTAAGTACCTGACCCTCAGATGAGTGAAGATTTATCTCTCAGTCTTATGGGGTCCTAACAAGTCAAGAAATGCCTTATATAAATATACACACACACAGACTTTGGAGATATTGCTGAAATTCCCTTGCTAGACCTGGCCTTAAATATGGACAAGATGGATAAAATGGTGAAATGACTGGAAGACACCTTCCAGGTATTTGGAAATGAAAGGTGAGACATGTGGGAACGTTCTTACAATCAAAGGCAACCACCCACTCGATGGATTAAAGGCAGATGAGATGGAGGCACGGAGATACCTGAAACAGGTAGCACGAAGGAGTTCTCTGATGACAGGCTTAGAGCCCAAATTGCTGATAAGTGACCCGTTTCAGGGCAGGGTTTTAGAAATAAGTGCAGGAATGCATCTTAAATCAAAATAAATAATTTGGCAAAGTATCACAAAGCCACCTAGTATCTGCGATAAGGTATTGCTAATAAAAAGAGTTCACGTTTGATTTGTAGCTGTGCTACTCATATGTAAAATAATTTTTTTAAAAAGGTGGTAATTAGATTGATAATTGGCATGGAAGAGCTGTCACAAAATGCTGTATTTTATTCTGGCACCATGTGAACTGGTCTCAAAGGGGAAGGGGACTCCAAAAATGAGAGCTGGTTCCATTCACATGTAACATGGTGAAGGGTAATCACCTGACCTGATACACAGCATTTTTTTTATGCATTGTATTACTAAATTAAGGAGGTGTTTCTAGTAGAAAGGATTCTTCTTACAGCAAAGATTTTGCATATACCCAGGACACCTACCAAGCAGGTAGAGACACATCTCCTCCTCCAAAGTTAATAGAAACTCCCTGCACCTTTCCATAGACAAAACCTGGCTTGTGTTCTCACTGTCTGGCAATGCTGCCTACAAACTAAGTCATCTCCTCAGCTGTGAGATTCTTGCAGATATGAGTTGTATCTAACTGTATTCCAACATTTTTTTCTTCCTGCAAAGGTAACTTTGCAGGAAAAGAAAAGAAAAGAAACAGAGGCCTTGGTATCTGGGAACTGGTGGAAGACAACAGACACAGGACACCAATCTTGCTTATCTTCCTGCAGATCACCACAGTTTCATGGTGCCTGTGCTGCACAGCCTCAACGCTGACTCATGCCATTACCTCATGGGAAACTCATCTTAAAAGTGATGAGCAGGATTTCTGCAACGTATGCACAAGATGTCATTAGCTACAGCTTAGCTGCAGCTGACAGTGTTGCTGTTGCCCTGATAAAAAAAGCTAGGACTGGATTTTCTAAGATGCAGTAGAATACCAAGCGGCAGATAGACAGCAGAACAGAAACTTGGGGAAGAATGAGAAGGAGAGCTTTTGAGAAAGAAATGAGAAGTGTCACTCCTTGCATGTGAGGAAGAAGAGGAACCAGTAAATTACCCTGCTTTGGCTCTCCTTGCCAACTGGCCTCAAATCAAAAGACTTAGGAGCCACTGACCAACTTCATCTAGGGGGCAGCGACCCATTGACTCATCCTCATCTCTGTGAGCTACAGACTGAGCATCCGAGATACTTGTGAACAGCAAAGGTTCTTGCAGGTACAAAAGACTGGATGCTTTCCCACAAAAGTGGGGTGGTTTGGGTTTGATTTTTTTTTTTTTTTTTTTTTTTTTGGTAAAGCAAAGATTCACTGAAGCATAGGCTGCTTGCGCGATTGCTATTCAAGAATTTTTAATTTTAAAAATAAACCCTTTAGTAGGAGGTTTACATTTATTAAATCAAATGATTCTGACAATTCAAGACAAAATACACACTTGCTACTCCAAAGCAATTTTCCTTTTTAAATTTGTTGGAAGTGATTTAAAACTACAATGGGTCAAAGCATCAGTAACTTCAACAAGAAATATTGCAATTCCTCTTTAAAACTTATTGAATAATTTACTCCATGTACTTTCCTTTGCCTTTAGGATAAGACACATTTCCAACATCTCCAAGTTCCCATAAGAAAAACTCGGAATGAGGCCCTCTTCTGTGGTCTGGGTTAGCCAGGTTTGTTCATGAGCAAGCGATGTTCTTGGGAGCAAGCCCCCAAAGACCTGACCTGCAAGAATGGAAACAAAAAGCCACGCTTGTGGCACGGAGTAAAATACTTACAGCAGGGAACCTTAAAGTAATAAGCTTGCAAAAAGCATCTCGCCCTCTCAATAGCACGTACATCAAGAGGCAAGCGCGTACTCTCTGTTTTTAAAAAGATGCTGGTTTTCTGCATTTCTTTAAGGACAGCTAAACAATCTACAGCCAGAAATCCCTTTTGAAGTTACTAGGGCTGGCGCTTTGCTTTGCTTCACTCTCACCTCCTTTCCTATTGTCTCTCTTTCCCAGAGCAACCCTTTCCCATGGACCAGAGTGAGCGCAAGCCCTGCTTTCAGCACGGCTCCGGAGGAACCCCCTTTGCTGTAGGAGAGCTCTAAACTGCACATTTTCCCCGTTCCCATGTGTTTTCCCCGTTCCCGTGATGCCAGCACGGCTGGGGTAAACCACAGAGCAAGTGGCAGGGCCTTTCCCTTGCCACACGCTCGCGCTGCCAGCAGCGTGAGCCCAGCGCGCTGCTCCCGACGGAGCGCGCTGCGCGGAGCAGGCCCTCGGACCGGTCTCATCACACAGGCTCCCCAGCATTTTTTCGGCTGGGAAACAACTGTGAGAACAATGGAGGCTCGGCCGCTGACAATAGGTGCAATATCATTTACATTGCTGACGAGCCCTGGGCTTTGCTTTCCTCCAGCTGAGTTCCTGCCTCCATTATGTGGCTGCAATGTGCCGGGTGATGAAACGCTGGCTCCCTGACAATAGCTCAAGCAGGATACACCCAGTATTGGTTGAACACAAGGTGACTTTCCCAGCTTATAAAGGCCTGGGAAAAGGCATGAATAATGCTGGCATAAACCACAATACCCGAAAGGTATCGAGTTCTTCCTCACACATCTACAGCAAATGTAAATAATGGCCAAGACCAACGATGGCCATTGCTGTTGCACACAGCAAGCCTACCTGAACTTGAAGCCTGAGATTTTGCTCGTTACTTTGCACATTACCCATTTCTTTTTTCTTTTTTTTTTTACATTTACATACACATTTACATACACATTTATTCCTATCCAAATTCCTCTTACCCTGCTGTAGTCACTCAGCCATTAAGGGATGAGCTTTAAAGACAACACTACAGCTTTCTCCCTGTGCAGTTGAGGTAGAAAACATACAGAAAATGAGTGGAACTGAGTAATAACTGCTGCAGTTCTCAGCTGAAGACCCGTGTGACCACACAGCCCAACATGGGCACTTGCCTCCATCAGGGAGATGGGGTTTTGCCACATCCCACCTGTGCACACTTTTTTAGCATAAATTTTAGCATAAATTTTTTGAGGGCTAAATATGTTCCTTGTCACCTAAATAACAGCACGTTGCATTGTTAAATTGCATTAACCAGACCAAGGCTTGTCTGAATTTTGGGCCCTGGCCATCTCTTTACTTGGGCTCCCAGGGAGGTCTTTCAGTGCCAGTGAGTCCTGCTCTGCTTGAGGCAAACTGCAAACCATATTCAAGGCACCTACCTTGCAACTCAGGTAAGTCTGCCAGTGCCACAAAACAGCAACAGCCAAGCAGTCCTTGCTGCCATGTTTCAGTTTGTTGAATCATTAACTCCAAATCACTCTCTCAATAAAAGAGATTTGCCAGAACTGGCAAAAGAAATTACCAGTTTGAGATCTCAAGGCCCTTCAATACAGAGAGAGAGAGAGAAAAAAAAAAAAAAAAAAAAAAAAGGGGCATTTTTTTAATGATAAATTGCTCATATAAAATTAATTGTGTTCTGAAGACATTTACTAATTATCCAGCAGATACTGAGCTACTCATTCAGAAAAAGTTGCAAGAATAGCATTGAATTCAAATCTAGGGCCAGGGAATATAAGAAGGTTAAAGCAATTCTGAGAAATGATAATGTTCAGCTTTCCAAACTAGCAGGCTCTTTGTTTCTGTCTGCAGAACTGTTAGCATCCCTTTCAAGTCCATTTAACAGACAAACAAGTTCTCTGTGCTGCTCCCACATCAGAACTCAGATGTGGCACTGAATGCACGTTGTGTTCATCCTGTAACAGAGCAAAACATCACCACGCAAAGCACTGCTGCAGCAGCACTTGGAGAGCCTGTGGTTCACCGAAAAATGCTGCAAAAGACTTGCATCAATATAGGTAATAGGGATACAAGTTTCCCTTGTGTTCTTCTGCCAGTTACAATGCTCGCCGTGAAATTCTGGAATTCCCTGAGAAAAAAAAAAAGATTCAGAACGGGCAGCCAAAAGTTCAGCAGCCCAGACTCCTCTTTCCAGATAAAAGGGAGTCTTG
Organism: Rhynchotus rufescens; assembly: GCA_032273925.1. Taxonomy (NCBI): domain Eukaryota; kingdom Metazoa; phylum Chordata; class Aves; order Tinamiformes; family Tinamidae; genus Rhynchotus; species Rhynchotus rufescens. Next base: position 13,157 of record JAVCKT010013836.1, read on the forward strand.
TGTGTGCACAGCACTCTGCTGAGATAACTTTATGATCAGGAGGAAGTGTAGAAACCTGGTCTAGACATTCCAGTCAAGAGTTCAAAAAAAAATCCTGCTGCCTTGGAAGCCCTTCAAAAGTCACTCCTCCGTGAAGTCTACAGCGTGATAGATGGATCGTTTCCAGGAGCTAAAGCACGTTTGGGGTGTGTGCTTGGGAGCCAGAGCTCGCAGGGTATCCCGCTGCAGCCGGCTGCTCCATTCGCTGGAGCTCAGGCACTCCCAGGAGGCGGCTGCGGGAACGACTCCATCTGCTTTTACAACAGGGATCGTAGGGAGACAGAGCTGTGGTGAAACTGTGTCCTGTGACGAAACTTCTGTCTTGCAATACTTGGATACGATAATTCACTATCAGGAATATTTTCACACACACAGTATGGGCATTGGTGGCTAAAGTTCCTAAGCTCCA
>JAVCKT010013837.1:0-15945 GCA_032273925.1 Rhynchotus rufescens
CCGCACAGCTGCAAACGCAGCCCTGTGCCATGTGCTCTAGGTGACCCTGCGTGAGCAGGGGGGTTGGACTAGATGACCTCTGAAGTCCCTTCCAACCTTAAACATTCTATGATTCTATACATGCACTGGCCCTTGAGGACATGCCTGGGAGCAAGTCCTACACCCGCCGAGCAGGTGCAGGAAGATATGTTCTGTTGACTTTCCCCGTGTTTACTCAGGCAAGTGCTGCAGACTGTGTCCCAGTGAACAGGAGGACATGTGCTGAGAGGGAAACAGAAGGGACAAAGGCACCCAAGAGCAGGGTTACTGCTGTATCCTTGAGGTGGTCCAGCTTCCTGCAGGTCATTAGGGTGAAACTTCATCTATCTTGGGGCTTCACAGCAGGAGTCACTGAGCTGGGGCTGATATTTCCCTATTCCACCTCCAGGTCCAGGGTGGTATCAGGGTGTCATGATCTCTTTTCAGGAATCCATATTGGCAACTTCTGTGTTAAAAGGGAAAGTATTTGACTTCGGCTTTCTAAGGGTTTTTGTTGTTTCTTGCTATGTAAGATGGACACAGAGGTTAGAACATATTTTGACATGATTTTTTCCCCCTAACCTGCCTGAGCTCAGAAGACTGAAGACAGGGGCATCCACTTGCTGTTCCAGCACTCGCTCAAGGAGAGGTTGTGTCTTCTCACAGGACAAGTGTCACATTGAGGTCTCCTTCCCCATCTTGGCTTTGGAGAGATTTGTTGTCTCTGAATCACTGTCCACCCAGGGCACCTCTGCTTCTTAAACCGTAGTTCTGATTGTCAAAAAGACTATGTAGATGTATAAGGAAAATTCTGTGTCTTGCCCTGCCTGGATCTGGTCCTTAATGGAGTAGTGCTCAGTTCCTCTTCAGCCAAGTGTCTGAAAGGCTTCGAAACTCAGATCTTCCTGGATATAGAGAAGCATGCTTTAACAGAGAAAGTTGTTTTATTTTCACATTTTATGTGCTTCAATCACCAGTTCAAAACCAGTGAATTCAAAAACAAGTTCAAAGGAGGCTAAGGGAGATCGGACAGATTAGAGAATGAGGATCTTCTATAAGAGGAAGCTACAAGTGTTTCTGTTTTCCTTTTTTTAATCCTTTAGTCTTGCAGCCCCAAAACCAATAGGGTCATGATTGCTTTTTGCAAACATTTCCCTGGAGTACACACCAGAGATAAAGTGCTATTTCAATAAAACAGTTTAGGAGCCTTTTTTCTGGGAGATACCCTTAGGCCTCTGCTGCCTCAGAGCAGAGGAGGTTCCTCTGTGGGGACACCCCACCACTCTCACACCTCAAGGGGGAGAGCCCTGCTCATGGAAAGGTCTAATGTCCATTCCAAAACCAAAGCTGGACTAACCTTGACATTATACCACTAGTAGAGGTCTTGAATGACTTTTATTGGTGAGAATGGATTACCTCAGGTGTAAATTGGTGAAACTGAGATCAGTATTGCTCCCATCAGAACTGGTAGCAAGAAGTGGCTGTTTTTGTATGAGCTAGGAACTGAGAAAAATAGTATAGTTTGACAAGAAGACTAACATGTTCTGAACTTCCTGGAGACAAGAATCAACTTTTTATACTTTTGCGTTCTTTACACAAGGAACAGGGATGTAATTAAAACTCAGCTTCATAAAACAGTAATATATAATGCCATGACAGATACTTGCACAAAAGCTGTTGAAGGAAACCAGTTCCTAGACGACTACACATTATGGAGGCTGCTTAAGCTGAAATGGGAAAATACATGCTTTAGATAAGCAGCAGAAGTGTTTTTTGTGGAAAAGAGGTCTTTCCTGTTGGCATTTAACCTGCAAGTAAGCTTGCCTAAGCAGAGAAGAATGGGGAGATGTTTTGTTAATGGAGCATGTGGGAAGAAAGGAAGGATCAGGTAGTGACAGTGACAGCACAAAATGGGATGTTTGTGCTCTTTGCTTGACCCCATGTTGGTTAAGTTCAGCACTGGAGCGTTAGATCAAACAAAAGGGTGGGGATGATCGAGTACATCTTATGATACAAGCAGCAACATGCTTATGATACAAGCAGCAACAGAAAACAGGGAAAATTTAAGTACATTAATATACCTGATCCCTAGGTGTGCAGCAGGGAGGGGTTCCAATCGACGGGTTAAGCCCCAGTCATTACTGCAACTTATCCACCTTAAAACTAGTCTAGGGACACCATGAGAGGAAGAGGGAAGGATATGGAGGAAGGAGATGGAGCTCAGATTTTGAGGTCAGTGGGCTACATAGAGTTTTCCTTGTCAGTGCTGGAAACAGCCTGCTCTCCAGGATAGTCGGGTTATGAGCAGCCAAGCTCAGGGCAGAGCTCAGCAGGATCAAGTACCTCCATATGGAGCAAACAGACTGGGAGGGGGACAGTGCCTGGCCTGCAGCCCAAGAGTGGCTCTGTTGAAGTAAAGCTTGGCTGGCTTTGGGACTCCCATGCAGATCTAACAGGAAATCTTTTATGACCACGGACACTGCATATGAAAAATGTATTTATTTTGACATAATTTCCCATGAGGAAAATAACTGTGAATTGAAAAACTTCTCAACATTTGTTTCAGAGCTCTATTTATTTTTGTGGTTTTACATCACTTCCCACCACTATGTATCGCTGGTCTTAACAACGCGTGCGATTATATCAAGCTGTTGCACCACCAGCATGCCTAGGAGTTGCTGCCTTCTAGTAAGGTATATGAAGAAAGGAAAGAATTTCCAGTTGGTAGATCTTTGAAATCACTCATTTTCATTCTGAAGTGGATGAAAACAAGTAGCTTTTCCTTAAGAAATAGTTTGTTGCAAGGCATTTCTGAGACATGGTGAATTCCACCTTGATGTGTGTCTGGGGAAGGAATGATGGAGACATCCTGGACAGGAGGAAGAAAAGGACAAACCAGGGTGATGATGTTGCAGGTGAAGGAGGAAAGGAGAGATAGGGAGCCTCTGTCCTTGCCATAAAAACTGAATAAGAAGAATTTTTAATTTTAAGCTGCTCTAGCACTTTCCAGGCCTGTGTGACCAAGGTCTTGCTTGGCCACATGTGTTAACCTGCTGGGGAGAACCATCACATCCTTTTGGAGCCCTCTTTCCTCTCACAGTTCTCTCTCTTCTTATGGTGATAATATGAAAAGCTGCAGGATCTTATACTGAACTTTATCTGTAAGTTAAATATTTACTGGACCTGAGGCAGAAATAATACCAGTCCACTCTCAAATCTGTTATTTCAGACTTTTTTTTTTTTCTTTTTTGCTGAGTTAAAATATAGTTATTGTAAGAGATCTCTTGAAGGGGGCCTGCATTAGGTGATACAACAGAAAATTCATTTTGCATTAATGCCTTGCGCAAGAACATGACAATGTATAACCCTTGTTGTCAAATCCAGTTGTGACTTCTTTTTTTAGTGCTCACAGTAGGTTTAGGTCTGTACTAGACAGAAAATAGACAATCTTTGAGCAAAGGAAAAAAAACTTTTACAAAAGAGTAATTCTTATATTTCATTTCTTCATGAGGAGGGAGGATTCTAGTCCTTGCAGAGGACTCTGTTTTGTTTTTAAGTTCTGGGAGGCAGAAAGATGCGTGATAAGGAAGATCTTCATTTAAGAAGAGAACATCAGACAGGAGGGAATAGGGCTAAACCGGTTTGTAGTGGTATATCTGAATGGTCTTGCCCCAGGATTTTTTAATGAAATCCCTCACACTCAGTATAAAGAAGTCTGTGCCAAAGCTGAAAATGTGTGTGATATTGTCAGAATAAGTCAGAGAGCCTCCATAGAGGAATGGGCATTTGCTGTTTTAAAAACGTTGAGTTTTATAACACAGCAACCTTGAGAACCTTTGCTTTGAGTCATTAATAAAATACATTTGTTTGCCAGGCACCTGTGCATGCATCAGCCCTGAGCAGGACTTGACTTTAATCTTCACCTTTGCACTTCCGTCCCACCCGGTTCTTAGCTGTCCTTCTGCCACATACATTGCACCAGATCAGGCTTTGGCTGCCTTTCAAGCCATGGATGGGCTTTGGTTTGGTGCTACAGAGCAGCTGGCACACCTTAGCACCCGACAGTTACAGTAATAGACTGATACTGGTTAATGATGGTACAGTTTGTCTGTGTCCTAAGCTGCCTATGTGATGTAGATAATTAACCCCTGTGAGCCTTTGGCCCTCTCAAATAGATTATCTCTTCTCCATGCGTTCTCTGATCTTTATTAAAATTGTGAACTGTAAAAAATTGATAAACATCCTTTATATATACAGAATATGTGTGTGTATATATATAAAGAACCTTTTTATATATCATATATATATGTATATATGTCTAGCACTCTCTCAATATAGTTCTAATATAGTTCTGACCCCCGCAGGCACTGCTGTTTTGTAAATTTAAAATCCTCTAGTATTGCTGCTATGAAAATGGTGCTTGTTCAGTTGAACCCAGCTATAGGGGCTCTCCCAGTACCATACCTGCAAGTCAAGAAACTTGTTGCATGGTTGTTTTATCGCTTGTGATTGCACAAGGGAGCAGTTATTGCCCTCATGCGAAGGGAGACTTTGGCTAATAGTTTGCGTAATAACCTCCCTAGGAGCAACAATTTAAATTCTCTAGTACAGTATATAATGACTTGCTCTTTTGCATGGAGTTGTCCTTTGGAGGACACTGTAATTTTTCTTTTTCTGGGGTGGGGGACAGAGGTGCCAGCAAACTATGGCAGATTTATGTTACCTGCCTCCATGGAATAATGGTTGAGTAGCACAGACCAGAAATAGGGGACAGTTCTCTGACTATGAAGAGGTGGTTGAACTTCTGTGTGCTGCATGCACAGTGGCACTTGGGCCATCGTTGAGAGGTGCAGCAGGGAGCTGGATTACACAGTGCCTCAACAGCACACGCAGTGCCCAAAAGTAGGATCCACAGATGCAGTGAGGAGATGAGACATGGTGGGAGGAGGCTCATCTGTGACATTGGGAACAGAAATGTGCTGCATGGTGAAGGCCTTGTGAGACCTCCTTGTGAGGCTTGGGAAGTCTGATATGTGCTCCTGGGGCCAGAAGAGCTGGGCTCTACAGCCCAACTTTTATATCTTGGTATGCTTTGCCAAGAACCCCACTGTAAGGACATCTGAGCAGATGAGCCTAGCACCCTGATGCTGCTATTTGTAGCTGATTTAATGCAATTTTTATGCTCTTGGGATTGCTTGCTTAAAAGGGTGGAGCAGAGTTGGGTTTTTTTATTGTTTGTACTTGTGTTGTCTCTAGACTGTTCAGGCTTAGCTACTCCAACACTCCCCTAAATGGGCTGTGCTCACTTCATGCATGAGGTCAGGCACTAGTTTGTATATAACTTGAGAAAACCAAGCAGATCTTAGCCTCCTGCTCCTTGGAGCCACAAAACCCAGTATCTACGAAGCTTTTCCAATGGCCTGTTCAAAGCATTTCACTTGGTATATACTCCTTAGCATAAACCAGAAGCAAATTTCCAGGATCTCTGAGCATATCTTGAATTGAGCCTTTTGCAGGACTTTTCCATGCAACAATCCTAAGGGCAAAAACCTGGCGGGCTGACCAGTTACATTTATAGCTGATTTTTGGCATGGATTTAACATTATTCAATCCAGATGTTTTTCCGTGGTTTAGCTCCTAAATCTGTCTGCCTGAGAAAACAGCCATTTTCCCAGTGCCTTGGTCTCAGTGGTTAGACCAAGAACTGGGCACTAGGCCATATTTGTGTATGCTGAGTTTCCACTGATGAATAATTTAAAATAGTTTTCAGTGGCAATGAAATGATAACTTGGAGCACAAATCTCTCTCTCTTTTTTTTTTCCAGTGATTTGTGACCATAGTTTGCAGAGCAGATGCTTTAATATGAGTTATTTAGAAGTAAAAGTTTCCGGAATGGAAAAAAAAGCCTCATATTCTAACCCTTCACTTCCCCCCCTCTTTTTTTTTTTCCTCATTGCATCCAGAATTAACAGTGCATGGCAAGACATGTGTGCTTGGATCTACAGCCAAAATATTCCGAGCTCTCGTTTCCAGGCATATCTGATGTAATGGTAGGGTTTCTCTAGCCCTTTGTTTATAGCACTTATCCAAGAGGCTTCATTTCTGTCCAAACAGTCACAGAAACAAATAAAAGGGATGTCTGACCTATGGGTAGTTGAGAGCTGCGTGTTTCGGGAACGCAGCGGGAAGGCCTCGCTGTGCTCTCTTGATAAAAATAAAACCGCTGGGACAGACGGTGCTGCCCTGAGCAAGCGGCCTGTGCTGGTTCTGCTTTTGTGTGGAGAGAGGAGAGAGAGTTTTTGCTTGGTGCGTGAGGCACCCTGTGCAATTCGTTGGGGCTCTGCTTCCTTTAGCCAGCGTTGTGTAAGGAGAACGAATACCTCTCTTTAGAAAGCGGCCTCTACATCTTGGCCTTTGGGAAAGCCGCGTCTCGGAAGGCCGATGACCATTAAGAGCTTGGGTCTCCGGGAAGGGAGAAGTTCTGGTGTTCGGGGTGGGTTTTCTAGGGTAGGCCGGAGCATTTTGCAGTCAGTTTTAGGCCCGGGCTCGTGGCTCTCATGGGGCCTTGGAGCTGGGGCCTTCAGGACCGTGGTGTTTGAGCAGCTCTGCCTCTGCGCCTCGCCAGTTGAGAGCAGAGTTGGCTCTGTGTCCCCCAGCCTTACGCGAGCTGTATACTAATGCATTTCCACAAGCTGAAAGATCTCTCAGACTTTTGTCGTCTAATCAAATTTCCTTTAAAGCCAGTTATCTTTTCTGACTCCTCTTTTTTGTGGATTTTATGCTGAGGCTAGACCTGGAGTCCCTTGGGAGAGGCCTGGAGCAGCGCTTACTGTATAGGAGGAAATCTGTGAGCACAGGGAAGTTCTGTATTTAATAACTAACTGTATCTTTCATCGCCTTTGATAATACCGGTTACGCTCAAGAAAATACCTGAAGGGGCACGTAACACAATAGTTAAAGCTCTGCGAGCCCCGACCTCCGGAGCTCTGCATCTGTTTTTCTTTTGGACACAAGTTACGCTGCTCTCTCTGTACATTGTTTTCCCCATTGTGAAAGAAGAGAAAAATGTGTCTGTGGAAAGCAGTAAAGGAACTGAGCGCTCGGAGTGTCCTGAATGAAGCCTCTGTGCTGGTCTGAATCACCCAGCCAAGGCAGATGGGATCCGATTTGAAAACGTCCGACTAGATACGACTGAAAAAAAGAGAAAGCACATTCACCTGCTGACACAATAAAGAGGGTTTTTAATTAAGTAATTAGAGGGTCTGATGACAACAGCCTACAGGCAGACATAAAAAAAAATGGTGAGCTGGAAAAGGACTTAAAAATTAGGGATGCAGTGTTATTTATAGGGTTACTGGAGGAAAAGAGGGAAGTGTAACAGTTTGATGCATTGAATAGCTTAGATGTTAGCTAATTCAAGAGAGAATAAACAGGAAGAACTAGCTGTCTTATTAAATCATTTAATAGGTATAACAGACGTGATAGGCTAACTTGCTAATTTATGAAGCTAACACACTAACATAAAAGAACAGAGCTTATTCTGGGAAGGGAAAAGATGTTTTCCTTGTATGTTGATGTGCTCTGATACTCAGCATGTGGAAAGAAATGAACAAAAGAGCAAACCTCTGAGTAGTGATACAAGAGTAAAGAACACAAGACATATCAAACCTGGAAGGACGCTCTTTGCTGAGCAATTAGTGTGATTATCTGAAATACAGGGCATGATGGTAAGGGAGGATTTTAACTGTGCAGACATAGAGTTGGGCAGGAACAGCTGGAACAGGATCTGTTCAGCGTGTTCATGGAGTGTGCTGGTACAACCCTTCTGTACAGAGGTGGACAATCCTACAGAACCAGAGAGATGAAGTCATAATATGATATCTAGGAGAAGAAAAAGTGACAACAGAGAAGTAATTACAATGGACTTCAAGGAAGAACTCTTCGGTAAATATGGAGAAGTGGTAACTAATATCTCAGGGGAAGGAAACCTGGGGTGGTAGGGGGAATTTAGCAGAGCTGTCATTTCCTTAAATAAATTAAATTAAGAGAATTAGTGCAAGCTGTCATTTTGCAGATAAAGCTTCAGAAGGATGAATAAAATGGCCAAATCACAAGCTTTTCATTCACCTCCGACAGAGGAAGGATGCCTATACAATTTGCACAGCAGGCTTCTTTATCCAGGGCAAACTGTGTGACAAAGGCGCAAAGTGATAAGAAGCTATCAAGGGCATAGAGGGCAATAAAAGTTGCTCTGTAACTGTCGGTTTCTCCAGGGTACTGTAACCCTTCCAGTAAGAGGCAGATCAATGAAGACTTACATCTGTGCGTCAGTGTTTAAAAAAAAAAAAAAAAACCTGCAAAAAGTAAAAACAACACTGCCCTTTTTTTTTTTTCTTTAAGTCAAACATCTAACACATTGCTTTCCAGCAGTGGTGGGTAGAGGGAGATTTTTGGCTGAATTAGAGAAGAAAAAGATCATTTGAGCAAGGTAGATGTTTTTCCACTGGTTTCACTGGGCAAAGCTAATTGTGTACTGAGAGAACTGCCTGGAGCTATATTGTCTTTAGGAGATTTTGGAGAACAGACAGGCAAAGTTCAGAAGACTGAGGAAAGAGCAAAAGAGCTTTCTAGGACATTTATCTTGAAACGAGGGGGAAAAGAAAAGCTGTGCAATTATAGATGTATTAGCTTTGCTTCTTTGGTAAATGTTGAAGCAGTCAAACAAACCACTTCAAAGTAGTTGGGGAGGGAAGAGATGATTAACAGTCAGTAGTTCAGAAAAAACTCCATTAAGGCAAAATTAATTCTGTATTAGTGGCAGGCCTTAGGGCTAGGGAATAAGCCATAGACAACTGTCATGCATCTTGAGAGACAGGCTCAAGATAAAATCACCACAGAGTGAGTGCCAGAATTTTAGACAAAAATACACTGGCAACAGTTATCAATGATTCATTATCAAATTCACGGGACTCATCAGGGATGTATCCTAGATCTGGTATTCAATATTTTTCATCTAACTTGGCTGGTAGAATAATGAACACATTTAATTAATCTGAAAACTGCTCAACCCTGGCAGTAACTGGAAGCACGTGGAAAGGTAGTAGCTACAAGCATGCTAAAAGATAGTGTTAGAATTGTTGAAGAAGCAGTAGAAAAAAATAGATGCAGCTCAATAAGGACAAATGTAAGATTTGCATATGCTGATGAGGCTTTGGCTCTGCCAAAAAGAATCTGAATATGTAGTGGATCGTATTCTGGAACACTGTCAATTGATTCCTGGTAGTGCAAAATGATATTAGGCAGGGGAGAGTAGTAAAAGTGATGCCAATTTTGACTGATTGGCCCATAAGAAGCAACTGAACAAACTGGAGTTGTTTATCCTAGGGAGGAGAAGACTAGAGTGTGGCATAACAGCTTTCAAATATGTAATAAATTCATCTGTCTCTGTGTCCTTGGCAAGTAGCATGTGGAACTGCAATCTAAGTAAAAGCAGAAGAGCATTTTTCATCATTCTCTGTCAATTGAACTGAATATGACTTTTATGTTAGAGGATATGAAGAAGCTTCCCCATGCTAAGGACACTGCTGTACTGGAATACACAAAGGAACAGACCTCAAGAGAGCTTTCTGGGACATTTATTGAGGCTAACAGGCTTGACTCTGCCTTGAAGAAGAGGCTAGATTTGATGGCCTCCTGAAATCCTATCCGGTGGTCTTGGGTTTTTGTGCTGGGGTCATCGCAATGTCCTGACTGCAGGATGGTGCTAGAACATACATGTGTTTTGCATGAAGGGCACTAGCAGTAGGCTCATGGCAGCAGGGAGACTTCAGGGTAGAAGTGGAGCCAGGCAGAGGTTTCAAGCACAAGTTGACATTTTTTTGCACAGGAGAACTAATAGTAGAGGTGAATGAGCTGCTAAAGCAGTGCTGCCTTTGCAGCCAAATATCTGTGTGTGGGAGAGTTGGAGTATGGGCCCAAATTGCTGTTGTAATGGTTCCTAATGCTGCCCTGTCAGTGCCATCAGCCTCTTCAGTCCCTTAAAACTAACCATTTAGCACAGATTATCCCTGATAGTACCTCTTTACAGATCTTCTTTCCTTTGCTGCTCCTTCATTGCTGTCTATGTGGATTTTGCTTACGTTTAAGCTTGCATCAGTTCTTCCTCTGCAGAAGCCTGATGTGTTTTTTCTCCTCTACAGAGGAAGAGAGACAACTTCAAGCAAACAACCGGGACTTCAATCTACAGTTTGAATATGCGGTAAGTAACCAGCGTGCATGGTTTATTGCAGTTGTATACTCACAGATGTGGTCACATCTGCTTCATGTCTTCACTCTGTAAGGATCTTTCCCTTCGTGTTCAGTTTGTTGTTTCAACTGGTTCACATCAGCACATGCTAGCTAAGTCTCTGTAGGCCGAGGGCTGAAGCTACTCTTTAGGAAGAAGATTATTTCCCTGGGTTTCACAGGAAGACCCAAACTTTGCATCTTGTTGTATGCTGTGAGAAGATGATGGGAACCAGAGAACATGTCAGAGGTGTTTTCGTTACTGAAACAGGCATAGAGAGACCTGTCTTTGGAGTCAGCCTGCAAGGAGCCAATTGAAAGAGCTCTAACTCTGGAAGAGTTATACCAGAATAACTTCACCCACTTCTAGGAAAGTCTGCAAGTCAAGTGTTTGTAGTATCAGGCTTCAAGGCCTTTCAAAAACAGAACCTGCCTGGAAATTTTCTGTTGAAAATATGGCTCCATTTAAAATAAAACATTAGAGGAAATGTGTCAGTTCCTCAGCTCTTGCAGTGCAATCCTCTCTGGCAGGAAGATTTTGAATCTGGCCTTCATGGCTTCCTGCCAGCTTTTACTTCCAGCTCCTTAACAGCCTACTTGGGTTCACACTGTGCCATGAAATCCATGACTCCAGTAAGCACCATTACACAGCCTGGCCGTGGCCCAGGTCTGCCCAGCCCTCACACCAGGCAGCTCTGTGGGTAAATTGATTTCCAAAGCTTGGGGATGTTTCGCTGAAGCTGTATGTGCAGGAGGCTGGTGAGCCTGAGCATCTTGACTGTGGGGTGATCTTTCTGTTGAAGTATCCTGGAGTTATGCTTTTTTGGAGCCTGTTGTAGCTGCCCACTGATACTGAAATGAATGTTGTGCATTTCTGTCCTGTGCATCTCTGCTCCTGAGTAAAACTGAATGATGAATTCACTCGTCATTCAGTTTTACTCAGGAGCTCCTTTTAATCGTTTTGTTTTAGGAACATCAGAAGTGATTTTCATATTTCAGGACTGAAACAACCCAAAGTTTCAGAACATTTAAGTTTTTCATAAGGTAGAAATTCTCACTTGCCACAAGCTTTGATTATAGGTCTTATTCTAGCTGATCTGCTGGCACAATGAACCTGACCTCTTTCAGTGATCCCCTTTCATCCATGAACAATCCAACATAGATAGAGGCTTCCTAGGTGTGGAGCTGCTGCACAGGTACTGAACATGAAATGCCTTGTAGACAATATGTGTAAAGGGCTGTGCACCGTGGATGCCTTGCCAGGCTTGGTGATTTGAGATTAAGAAAATGTATTTGACTTGCATAGAGCCTGCAAGTACAGCAAGGGAGTGGGCATTGCCAGTGTGCATGGATTTATGTTCTTTGGATGTTGCAGGGCAGAGTATGAGCAGAAATGGGGCAGTGAAGGAGGAAGGGGAGGTTAAACAGTCTCAGGGCACAGAGGGAAAGCCAGAAGCTATTGTCCTGAGTCTGTCTCTGTGAAAAGACATCATAAAACTGATTTTGCATGTCACTGCTTCCTGTCCAAGGATTTGCAAATAACCGAAGTCAAGGAGAGGGCACTGAGAGCTCTGGAGAGTATCTGCAGAAGTGGATTGGTTTGATATGAAAGTGCAGGCAGTCAGACAGCCAGCTCAATATGATCTGTAGGAATTTGGCAGTGAGTTTCTGTTAACCAGCCATTCATGTTAGTTAGTTTTGGCTCATGATTTCTGGAACCCTGTGTGGATCAAGGCTTGAAAATTCTAGAAGACTATCTAGAAAAAGCAATATCTTGAGGTGGTGCCCGAGTGGTGTGGTACTAAAAAACTGTCCTTAAGTCATGATGCAAGCACTATCCTGGGCTGCCTATTTCCAGCAAGCCCTGATAACATTTAGGTCACTTTAAGAAGTCCCCCTTAACATGGTGTTTGAAAAGGAACTAATCTTGCTTAAAATTACTTAGGACCACATGTTATAGATTGTTGCATACCTCTGGAAATGCCCAAAAAGGGAGATCCTCCTTTCCCCTTCCCATTAACATATATATGATGCTCCTGAAAGTTAGCTCTGCTTCTCCTGTAGTCTGCTGGAAGGGTGAAGTTTGGCCTGCTTTCTCACTTTTGTGTTTGTCCAAGTGCTGTAAGGTTGCAGTGCTAAGCACTAGGATGTGATCCAATGGGACTGAAACTATACTGACTCCATATGTGCCCTGGGCTGTTGAAGCACAACAACTTTGAGGGGCAGTTGGCTCTCAGTGTACTGTCAGTTTCTGGGCATCTTAATTGCTGTCTCCTGCAGCTGCAGTCCTCCCTGCCCACGTCATCTTCCCACCTATATCTATTTAATCGACCTGTGCATAGGGAGACAGCAGAAGAGCTGAGATTGCCTAGGCTTCCTTGTGATACTCAGCAATTCTGGCCAGGACAATCTGTCTGCCTGGACAGCTGCATAGGTGGTTGGGGTCTTCTTCATAGGGCCAAGAGGAAGACAGTTGTCCCTCAGCTTTTGATCCCACAACAGGGAGATCAGTCCTGGGTTGAGACTCTTGTCCCAAGGCAGAATTGTCCTCTTATCCCAGGAAGTTTACGCTATCTAGTTATTTCCAGATAGATAAAAGGGATACAAGGCAGAAGCTGGAAAGAAATATGGTAAGGTAACAACGCCTAGAAAGTGTTTCAGGTGGTGTAAACCACAGGGGTGAGGTTCACTTTGCTTGGTAATTTAAGGCTTTGTTAGCTCTAAAACCTATAGAACAGGTTCTTGTAACAAAGGTAATTGAGAGGATAAATGTTTCTTCAGGGTGAAGCAGTTGTTGAGAAAGGCCAAGGGGAAAAAACAAAAAAAGGAAAATGCAAATAGAGATTCTTCTTACTGTTGCTGCCAGGCTGTATGTCACAGCTGCTGGTGTACAGGTTTGAGGCTTTCACTAAAAGGACAATTTCTTTTATGTTGGCATACATCAACAGTACAGAAATGCTTTCTCCTTGTTTAGGCCCAGTGAGAACAAGGAAGTGGGAGCACAGGATCAGAGGTAGGTGTGTGGCCCTGGGTAGTTTGTGGTTATCTTTCCTTCGTGGTGCAAAGTCTACAGGATATTTGAAACGGAAGAAGTGAGGAGCTGAGAAAATCTATTGTTTGTGGAGTGTACCATCGTTCTGGAGGTTACAGAAAGTTGGCCTTCCTGATATGAAGCAAGACTCTGGAATATTCTCAAACCAGCTTTGCAGAAACATGATGCTTCACTGTGTCTGCTAGTTCATGTAAGTGAACTTACATCTGAGTGTTCAGATCCATCACGCTTGGGCTTGTGGAAGACTTCAGAAAGCACATTCCCTTCCAGAGCTCATCAGAACTCAACAGAGAGGTCATGCTTCAGTGTGTCACTGTGATACTGCTCCAGCAGTGGCAGGAGAGGAGGGTTAGGGTGTGGAAGGCTGGGCTGGTGAGGTGAAGAAGAGGACACAAGTTGCACACAGCGGAAATCCTCATGTTTAAGGAGAGCAACTACAGGGAATCTTTTGGGAGCAGGATTTAGTTGGACTTGCCATGAAATCACTGGTGTATACTGAAACTGGATCTTCAGACTGGTCTAACATCCTTGGCTCTACTCAGCAAGAATAGATTTAGAAAAATAGATTTGATCTATTTTATCTAAGCAGAGAAGTGCTGTGCAGTTAATTGGAGAGACTGACTGTGAAGGTATGTGTTACTCTCCAGCCCCAAGATACTTAGCAATGAGTTAGAAACCAAGTGTGAGTGAGACATATGCAAAGGCACTTAATTCAGCACAGAAATGGATTTGAGATTGGTCTGCAAAAGTGAAAGGTCAATTCCAAATCCTTTGTTCATTCACACTGGAGGCAGGCAGATTCTCCCTGACTTTAATATGAAATTTGTCTAAAGATTGAAAGTGAAGAGCAGGGTGCCATGTGGTCTAGGGAGATTTAAGGAGTATAATTAATGTTCTTATGTGACACAATTCAGTGTGGCCATACTGTCCCCAGCACAGCACAGTGGCAGCTGCTCCAGTGTGAATCCACTGTGATGATCCTCATCTGTACCTCACTATCTACAGACATTCTGGAGAAGAAAATCTCTTCTGAAGATTTTTCATGTTTCCTCTCATTTACATTCTCTTTTATTTCTTCAGTTTCATGGTGGAATTCAGCACAGCTGCAGGAGGACGTCACGAAGGGCTGCAAAAACAACTTTGAATTTGGCTTTCAGACAATAGGAGAGGAAATGCAGGGCCCATGAGTCAAAGACAAATTTCATCTTGGATCAGGATCTAGGGTCAAACTAGCATCCTTTCTGCAGGGCCAGCAGTGAGGGGGCCTGCTTGGACTCTGTTTTTTATTTTCTTTTGTCACCTGATAAACTCACTGGATAAACTCATTGGAATAGGAGGCTCATATAACTTTCTATGGCTGATAGTGCCCTAGGCTGGAACAGCAGCTGGGATTTCATCTTTTTGAAAGGATCTCAGACAGTGGGCTCAGACTCAGCTCCTTTTCCTGTACTGTGATGGAAAAGGATGTCATCACGTGGGTCATCCTCCGAGACCCTTGTCAGTGTGGTTGATGGCAGCAATTTGATCACATACGGAACCTGCAAATGCTTCCCAGTATTCCTCAAGCCCGAGGCTAAAGGGAATATAGCATAACCATGTGAAAAGTGATCTGAGCAGTTCTTGAACGAATAACTAGAGCAGCAACCTGCAATGCTCTTTCTGTATTTAGGGAGGTGTTACCTGGAGCAACCCAAAGGGCAGCTGCACTAGGAAATCACTGCCAGGAAGCATCAGGGGCAGGGCTGCTGTGTGAGGGGGGACAAGCTGGGACCTGGGGATGACTCCAGGACAAGCAGGACCCTCCGTGACCAGGGCACAGTCCTGCAGCATGTGATCAGCATGGGCAGGGCAGGTGGCTGGAGGCAGGATCCATCCTCATAGTCTCAGGCAGAGGGAGGGGATGAACAGTGTCCAGGGTCCGTTCTGGGAGAGAGGATGTGACACCAGGCAAGTGATGCCACCCCCTTCAACCTCTCTACATTCCTCCACTCCAGTGGGGCAACAATACCCACCACAGGGGTGCCCTACTGATTAACGCTTCTGCAATGGGATGATTCCATCTGAAAGGAACGACATAGGAAAGAAATCCTAGTGAATATGTTTTCCTGGTGGTTTTCCTGGCATGCCCACTTTATAATTGTGTTCTAGAATTCTTGTAGTTCTAGAATATGTAACAAATTCTCAAAACTGTTAATGAAAGAAAAGGAAAAAAGGAGTGTGGGTTGGATATGAATCTTTCTGTTGCTGGTGTTTTGTCAGTCTTTTGCTTCTGGGAAGAAGAATAAAATCTTTATAGGGACCAGATGAATCCCCACTGACTTCCTATAGGGTTTTCTCTTGAGTTGGGCTTGTAGTCAAACAGGACTGTGCTGCCTGTGGCAGCTGCATGTTCTCAAATCCTGCTGCTGCTGTTAAACAAAATGTCATTGCAATGAGCTCCAGCATTTGCCTTCCAGGGCTTTATCAAAGCACCTGGGAAGGCTGTTTCTGTTTCTCAGCTGCTTTGCCAGTTTGCATCTCATGCTACGCTGGCCCGGGTACTACTGGCAGGTGTCGTGGCACAAAACCTCCCCGCAGGACAGCCAGGTTTG
>JAVCKT010013840.1:8396-19624 GCA_032273925.1 Rhynchotus rufescens
GGAGCTCCCCAGATAGCAGCTACACAGAGATCATATGCAAAATTACAGCTGGCATTTTCTTCTATTTTCAGTTGATTTGTCAAGCAACTATTTTTCATAAACACTACTGGGAAAAAATGCTTACATTTATCTTTATAATGTTTTTCTCCTTGTTATCTCTTTGTGACCTTTGTTTCTTTAAATCTGAAGGGAAACTAAGTCTTCTCTGAGCATTCAACTTTTTTTCCTTCTTTAAGCTCATTTATTACCTACAGGAAAATGCCGAGAGCAAAATAGTACAGGTAGAAATGCAAGAATCATTTTGTGCTATTGATACAGGTGGTACTTGGAAAGGAAAAAATGAAGCTTTTTATTCCATAACTCAGTGGTATGCAGCTGTTTCAGAAAGAAGTTGATGAATCAGAGAGTGCATGAATGTTACAAATAACCTGCAATTAGATTTCAAGACATCCTCATGTCCCTTTAAGTGGTCATTCACTCCTCGTGCAGAGATCAGATGAGCTGTCTAACGTTACACATTAGATTAACAGTGAGTCCAGGAATATGAATTCACTTCTATGGTGAAAGCAAAATCTCCTCTCTGTGCAAGGCTGAATGCTTTGCAAGGAAGGAATACATATTTAAACACCAATTAATGATGTAAAATCCATCTCATTGTTCACTCACTTCCAGAATTAAAAAATAATATATATAGTCAGAGTTTAGAAAACAATGAAACAATGCTGCAAGAATTCATGGTGTAAATCTTGACATTAAACCAATCTTACCCTTGTCTTGCCACTTGAATCATTTATTTAAGCGGTGATAATAAAAGGTGTCAGCAATTCAGTTGTAAGCTCTTGAAGATTTCTGTGCGCATTGACCTTTAAGTGTTTGCATCTTGACAGGTGAGCTGTTCTTAATGTCTCCTATGAGATATGGTGGGGGTAAGGGGTCAGGCACGCTAATGATAAAATTACCATTTACCTTTTACCTCACCAGTCTCAGTGCCTGACATTATAAATGTAGGTAACCTTTCACCTGAAGGCTCTCTTTCTTCTGCTCTGCTAGAGATTACAGAGAAATGAATGTGCTTGCAGCTGCCAAAGAGGCATCAGTCATGAAAAATAAAGGTGCTTTCAGTGATGCTTTCCCTTTAATTTTCATTTTTGTTATTTTAAACTAGAACCATATTTTTAAAACAAGTATGGAGAGATCTGCCCTGTTTTATTTTAGGAGAAAGATGGTTATCTGGCTATTGCTATGTTAACATGCTATTTCTACTTTTTTTTTTTTTATGTTATTTGTACTGTTCAGTTCTTTCTTAGTAAGAGGAAAGCAATATTTGTTAATTGATTAACTCAACCAATATTGCAAAAGTCAATATGTTTTTTTCCAAGGGTAAGTGGTCACATAAACTATATTCATGATATTCGTTATTTGTGACAGTCCAGCAGATTCAACCATTTACATCCTGATCCAAGTTCTCCTGAGCTTCTGGTGTTTTCAGACCTTAGCAAAGATCCCTCCTTCAGAAGCAATACTATTCAACCAGTGGTGATGAGCACACCGTAAGAACACTGAAGGTTTTGGTACAAGTTTGAAGACTGCTTGATCTACCACCCATTTATAATCTGCCTGGTTCCTTGGAAGTAAAGATCCTGATGATATTTTCAAACTCACTCTTAGGCCTTTGGAACATGAACCTTATTTATCTTTGAGAGGTATCTTTTTTTTAAAAAATTTTTTTTTGAATTTTTGAATTCCTATTCTTCAAAAATATGATTAACAGTATTTTAACAAAGCAACATGTTCTATCTAACACATACACTCACAAGTCATGGGAACAGGTGCTACTTATCCTACATCCATAGAGAAGGAACTAAGACAGAGAAAGGTTAATAACTTGATTTCAAATATACTTTACTGAGCCCCTTTCCTCCTACCATCTTTTGTTTGCATCAGCACAGGGCTGAGGGAAGCAAACTGATTTCTGTTTCTTCGGTCAAAGTGCAGTATTGCAACCCATCTCTTGACATCATTAACCCTCAAAGAACTTCCACTGTCTATGATATGCTATGAAGATTAAAGTACAAGAGGGAGATGTCTCTGTTTTTCCATGCGAAATCATTTAAGATTTCTAAAAGCCATGCATATCGTAGATGGGACAACTATCATCTCCAGGAGAAATGTTAAAGATAGTGCTTGGGGCAGAGTCTATATTTGTCTGACTCAGGGGCAGCTGACTCTTTGCTGATTTGAAATATATACCTGTCTTGATGAAGTTAAAGCACATGAGGGTGGAAAACATATGAGAAAATGAGATTCAGTTCTTTTCACTGATCAAGAGCCAAAAGATCACAAGCTTTATTAAAATTACCTCCCAAGAAGAACAGCCCCTTTCTGATAAATACAGTCAGGCAACCACTAGAGCATAAATCATGCAAATTTAAAACTATGTAGCTCAAACATAAATCTTTATATTCAACTTAGTGAAATCTGGTATTGTGTGAACATTATTCATATCTATGAATCTTCAGACACAAATCTTGTTGCAGTTTTATTCATGTAATAAGGGTATGCATTTTGCAAATGTGTCATTGAAATGGATATCAGCTTTAATGAAATTGTTGTCGTGCAAATCTATGAAAGTTGTTTCATCTTGTTCATATCATAAGAACTGAGTAGACCTATTTCTAGTTTTATCTATTCACATACAGAGTACACAGGCAGAGTTCAAGCACCTAATAAATAAAAGGCACAACTTCTTTACTCTACTGAGCTGGCCAATACAGGAAAAGAAATGATTCAGTTTGTGCCAGACTGGAAGGGCAGGTGGGTCACAAAACTGAAAAAAAAAACAAAAGAAAAAACAGCCCCTCCTCTCCATTAAAAAACTGAAGAAATACTGTGCATTTAATAGAGTTTATTGGCATTCTCCCTCTCTCTTCTCCTTCCATGTAAACCCATGCTGCTTCTGGCATCAGGGTGTTTGTGAGGTAGAGAAGCAGGATAGAAAACACAGGAAAAGTCTTCTTCTGGGAAGTTTATGCTCAAATCGAATGTGTTGAAAGGGCACAAGTAGAGGTGTCATTCAGGCTGGATAACCTGGCAGAGTCATTTCCAGGCTTATCAGATCATGTTCCACTTGCCTGAATACCCTTGCTTTACTTCTGTGCATCAACACAAACTCAGCTGCCAGCACCAAAAACAATATTAATTTCCACAGCACAATGGGCTTAACTGTGCCTTCCAGAAGGCTTTTTTCCTAGCCTCTGCCTGTCTTTCTCCTGGACTGGAATACTGCTTCTGCATTCAAATTCTGCATTTTCTGTGGCATGACTATTTTTTATTATGGTTTAGACCGCAGAGGCACATACACCTCATACAGATATAAAATATATTTCAGAGTGATGTGATAGGTTGTAGAGACAACACAGATGTACAGATAATACAGATTGCTGACTTTCATTTAGGGATGGGTTTTACAGGTTATGACATAATTCTGTCCACTAATCCATTTTCCTAGGACCAGGATGAATACTTCATGCTTCTGAAAAGTTTCAAGTACATAATATCAAATCACTTAGAGGAAAAAATCCTACCAGTAAATTTTTTCTTTTGCCTCTTCCAGACTGTAACAGACTGAAGGATTAGTACAGGCCAGGGTCATTTAGTTTCACAATCAGTTTCTGATTCTACTATCATTAGGAAACATGTATTGTAGCCTCTGGAAAGGGCAAATTCGCAGCTTGGCAGAACACACACATTTAGTGCTCACAAATCCTGTAATGTTTTTCTGTATGGACTAACATGATTCTTGCAATTATTTCAGTAAAATCCTCCGAATACTGGGTTACACTCCATCTCATCTCCTTGGTGTTCTTTGAATATATACAATGCTAGCTGGCTTGAAGGAATCTTTCTTTTGATTTCCCAAGGGATACCCAGAAAAGGTTTAATTCTGCAATACTTCGAATACCCTGAACATTTAAGGAAGCCAGTGGAGTTTGAGAGTATACAGCAAGCTCCTGAATAAAGACATGAAGAGGAGATGCATTACACAGGCTACGTCTTCTGCAATGTGATGCATAGTATCTGCAGGATGGCTAGACAAAACAGTCGTACTTCAAAAAAAAGTCTAATAAGAAACACACTTCCTGAAGGGAACTCTTACCAGATACACTGCATTCCTAAATCTGCAAGGAGGATCTGATTTCATGGCCAGGACTGAGACAAACCAGAAAACTTTCTATGATATCACTAGCCATGCAGCTCACACCTATTAAGTCCAACGGGAAACATATTTTGCAGACTGACTAGAAAACTAAGATGATAGGACACATATTAAAATACAGATGTCTTCACTTCAGAGTATGTTTATTGATTCTTGAAGATTTCAAAACAACATTAATCATGCACAAAAGCAAAAATATGACATGCAGGCTCAGGAATGGGAGGGAATGGAACCAACATTTTTACAGAAAGGCTTATGTCAACTTATTTCTGAAAATTAATCAATAGTCAAATATCTCATGTGACAGATTGAGCATTTCAGCAAACATGACAGGATGTAAATTTTTGCTGTTTATGCTAAAATATAGTTTTGCTACTATAAAGAACAAATGAATATATCTTTTTATATGTCAGAAATCCATTCTAATTTTCAGTAGAAACAAAACTTATAACACCAGGGATGGAAAAACTTCATTTGAAACATTTTTAGTTTAATAAAAATAAAAAAGAACTTTTATATAGCACATCCTCCGTATTCAAAGCTGGCTATGTCCTGCAGAAAGACTGAAGTCTATGACCAAAAGATCTGGCCTTATATGTGAAGCTACTTATGTCCATGACAATTACTATATACAAGATAATGTCTTGTACACTACCATGCACATGGAAAATGTCTGCAAATCAATAAATGGATTTTATTTATTTTTACAAATATCCATATCAGGAAGGGTTGTATAAATGAAAAAGGGCATGCTTCTATGCATTCACTTTCCAGGTTCTTCATAATGGATAAGATTTAATCAGAGAATAAGTTAAATTCCTTGCTTTTGCCATACAAATGTTTATCAAATGTGCAATAACTGTGTGTGTATAGATAAGTGTATATCCATATAAATATATATGTGTATAAAGATATAAATATAATTTATATAAACATATGGAAGTGTATATATTATCTGTAGTAGCACCACAAAATTCATGTATATTACATTTAAATACAGAATGCGTTTTCCAAGTTAGAATCAAGAATTGTGAAGAAGAAAGCCTGTATGCAGGACTTGCAATCATCAGCAGAACAGCCAGGAGGAGAGCTGATACCTCAGAAGTTTCAGTAATCTCTTATTCCTACTCTGCAGATCATGAGTGCACATCTCAGGAGCAGGATCATCAATGTCCCAGTCCTGAAAGCACTCCTTCCAGCCAGGGAATCCTGGTGGAAAATGTCTTTCTGCTCTCACGCAGATTGTATGCCTCCAGGCATCCTTCCTGCAAATGCAGGGAGATGGATCCTGGGTTAGCTGTGAGATCTATGGCACTTGCTAACTGCACAGAAAATTCCTCCTCTGCAGAACTGGAGATTTGGAGAACACTTGAAATCCCTGAGGTTTTAAGTCCCCACAGTTATCTTCCCGTGAATTTCCACTGAGGAATTTAACGGCAGCCAGTGCTATCTATGAGGACACAGCACTGATCTCTGTTACTGGATGTTTTCATTTTGTACAATATGTTCCTATACATTGCTGCGTTGCTGAATAACACCAATGCAGAATTTACCTCATTTTCCTTTCTGATGTACTCCACAGTTTGAGGGAAGGGAAAGACAGAGATAAGAGAGAAGTATAACTGGGTCAGACGCTATTTCCAGTTACATCAGACCAAGCCTAGTGTAAGTTCAAGAAATTCTTTCAGATTTTCTTTGGTATAACACAGAAGAGAGTTTGTCCCTGAGCGTTTGTCTTTCAAAGATTTCAGTCACTCAGAAGGCAGTGTTTAGACAGACTCTGAGATGCTAATGAAACTCAGAGTAACCCACCAATATGCAAAGTACTACATTTAATGACTATAGCTATACATATATATGTATATGCCTTTTAACTGAAAAAAAAAATAAGGCAAAAGACAAATCTTCAATTCTAGATGCAGTACCCTTTAAGTACAGAGCTGTTTAAAATATCAATCTCCTTGCTGTAATTTGATGTGTGAAATTCAGACGTGCATTTACAATTCAGATCCCATTCCTTAGGGATTCCCATTTAGGGCCCGTTCATATGATTTATTTAGTCCCTTTCTTCACTTACTTATGCTTGAGATCGTTAGGTATAATGCACATATATGCACAGAGATAAAATGTTTATCATCATTACTTCAATGAAGTCATTTGCCATCCTTGACACCCTCTAATATCCCAAGTGCTTCAACCCACTGGCTCATTTGCCTGGTCTAGCTCTCTCTTCCCTTTTTCAATCTCAAATTCTCAATGTGTTCCCTTCATCAATCACTGAAGTTTAGCGGGTAGCAGGAGGGAGAGCAGCAGAATAATTATCCAAATATAACAAAAGGAGGTCCCTCTTGTGCTGGAGGAGGGGAGGGGGGGACGAAGGAAGCAGGCGTGTGTATTTCATGCTCCTCCGAAAATATTAATGATGTTTATTGAGAACCCACTGGAAGCCAGAACGGTCTCACAGTCCTGATGTATGTCACTAGTTTGAGGACTGTGAGCTCCATTTCAATTCCTCTTGCTGCGCTGCTGCTTCTCCCCCCAAGTCCCCAGCATTTCCCCACTGCTAATGTCTGTGTCCAGGAACCACAGCAACCCCTAGCTCTATTTTTCCAAGATGGGATCCAAATCACCATACCCTGACGACATTCAGCTAATTGGTTCTTGCCTCCGATGACATCCGCAGAGCAGGGCTGAACAAATTGAAGCTGAAAGCAGGGGGCTGGGGTGCGGGCAGGCGCAAGGTAGAGTGGCCCCAGGGCCTGGCACCGTGCCCCAGGTGGCTCCGTGTGAGATGGCTGCTTTGCTTGGAGAGGAAAAAGATGGGTCTTTCTTCCCAGACATGGAAACTGGCTGCGACACAGTATTTCTGTGCAAAATGGAAAAAAGAATTTGCAGAGAGCCTGGTGGAGTCTGATTCTGGGCAGGCAGATCCTGCTCCCCAAAGAACATTGAACCCATGATCAGAGATATAAATAGGTTTAGGGATGTTTCAGAGCTCATTGAAGCTCTGGTGGTGGTGAAATGGTGGTGGCTGTTTTGTGGTAGGTCTGGGAAGAAACAGGTTGGGGTATCCAGTCAAATACTAGACTACAACACTATGACTTATCCTATTTAGGACCCAAGAAAAATAACTGGATAAAATGATAGCTTAGAGATTGGACAAATTAAATAAGAAAAAGATCTCCTGTAGAGCACAAAATCAACACAGTAGAAACCAACAGTAAAAAGCAATCTTCCTGAAAGAGAATCAAACAAAATGAAATATAAATGTAACCATTTTTTTTTCCCAAGTGTGTTGATGCTAGTCTTTGATCATTTACTCAAGTGTTGATATTCACCACACGCAAAGTTAAATCAGTGGTGACAAACACCAAATGGGAAACACACAGGTTTCTGAATGCTCCCTGAGACTTCAAAGTACAAAAATAAATAAATAAATTACAACAGCAATAGCCTTTTTCTTTCTGTGCACCCTCCTTTGCCCCAGATAACAAGAATATTGTTTGCAGTGTACCCAGAAGATGGAGCTGATAATCAGGGAAACACATTTCAGTGGGAATAAATGTGGCCTTCACTGCAAATCTAATAGTAATTGTTGTTTCTGAATAAAACCTTGTGGATTCTGGACTTGAATATGTCTAATGTACTTACTGAGACATCCTACCAGGGAATTCCCAAGCTATTTATCTGCTGCCATAGGGAAACATAGGAAAGATGAATTACAGGTGATGAATAATGGCTGAAATATGACTATAAAGTATAAGTTCTTTAAACTTTTCTTAACTCTAGTAAGAACTTAAAAAGAAATAGATGGGATCAAGTTGAATATTGGTTTAACTAAATATTCATATCCAATTTTCTCTCTTATGGAGAGTAAATATGTGACACTTGAAAACTGCACATTTTAGTCTCCACAATGTCTGTTGGTAATGGGTTCCTCAACTTAATGCAACATTATGTGAAAACAAAATAGGTTTTTTTTCCTAGCTCTTTCGATCTTTCATAAAGATTCCTTTTGTCATTTCTGCTCTCCTGAAAGTGAGATGCATGACCTTCTCCATACCATTTCCTAGCATTTCAAAGCCAAAGCAGGAGACCCAGTCTTCCATAACCAGCCTTCTTATAGACTGGGCCCCATTTCCATCTTGTAGAACTCAGTTTCATCTTGACAAAAATCCAGCATTCAGTCTCTCATTTATCTTGCTAAGTAGTTTGTTTGATTTTCTTTTCTTGGAGCCTTCAGGATGAGATAATCAGAATTGAAGATGATAATGAAGGATGTAGATAGGTTATCATTTCACCTACAGTCAGAGAAGTAGATGAGTCTATCTTGTCTCCATCACCTCCAGAATCATTTTCCAAGGACTGAGTGCTTGGAAAGCTGTTTCCATCCTTGCAGCTGGAAGAAGACTTGAGATAGAGCTTTAGCAAGTGATGACTTGATTTTTTTTGTTTATTTGGGTTTTTTTTTTAAGTGTACTTGTTTGCTACTCTGAAATATAAAAATAGAGTATCATAGCACAGAAATTAATTATAAAGTTATGGAGAAATGCAGAAAATTCCTCCAAAGGAAGAATGAAACAGCTTTCTTTCCAAGGGCATGAAAATGTAAAGAAGCATAGAGATGTAACATTATTTTATTTTCTAGCATTATTTTATTTTCAAGTCCGTGACATCTAATATGTATGTTTTATGCTCTTGAAGATTAGAAGATTAGCTGGCATGTGGCTCAATGCACTGAAAGAGTGCAGGATTGCCAATCACATTTTTTACTGTATGAGACCCTGCTCTTTTGGATGAAATGTTCTATATAACTAAGAAGAAGAGGGACAAGACAGTTCAAAACATACTCCTTGTTTAAAAGCTAGGATGCACCATTTGCTTTGATTGATTGACTTCATGCTATTCTATTCGAGTAGAAATTTCAAAATGCTCCAAAATCAGAGCTGCTCTAGATAGTATCCCTAGTATTACCTTTTATACTTGGTCTTTCCAGTAGCTATGATATCTGTTATACTGTCTAAATTACCTAAGTGTAAACTGCTGTAGACATAGACAACGTAGGTGGTTGCTGCGATTGTGAAGAGGCCAGAGGCATCAATACACCCATGCTGCTTTCCCAAGCCCCAGCAGAGCCCCTCTCCGGCCAGGAGCAGGCACGTTTCACTCTACATTGGTGGCCCTGGCTGGACAGCAGCAACAACTCACCCTGGCTTCTTTCTTGGGATCCCTAAGCTGCACCAAGAACCTTCCTCTTTATCGACTTGTGCCCAAAGGACAACTGCATCCTGGCAGGGCTCCTGACTGGATGGGGACAGTAATGAGCAGGGAAACAGCACTGAGGGTGATGGCTAACCAGTCAATAAGGACTGAATTACAGTTGAAAAACTGGATGCATTAGATAGTTATTAACAGTGTAATTATTCATAAATGTGCCTAATTATTCATAATTATTCAGAAACCTTATTACTACCCTGATTGTCATAAGTGATCTCCGAGGCCAATTATTATTTGATTATGGCCACAGGACTCTATGTTGGCATTACCTCTTTTGTCCTAGAAAAGTACAGAGAAAGCAAGGGAAGTGAAATTCATGGAGGACTCTCGGCACTCACTAGTCCTTTAACAACAAGGCTATGATTTGAAAGCCTCTGTTGTTTTTCCTCTTAACTCTTTCTTCAGGTTTCTTTGATTCCTTTATTACAGAAGCTACGACTGCCTAATTAGGGTTTTCTTGTAATTGCTACATATGATATCTTAATAGCATTACAGTGAGTGTGAGGGAGGAAGGGGGAAAGGGGCAGAGGGACTATCAATGCACATGTTTGTGGAGAAGCTGAGGGCTCCCCAGGCAGTATGACTGAGCCAGAGAGGCCCAGGAGCCAAATCTCAGCTAGTTCAGGTATCCTGTAGCTCAGTGGGGACCTCTATCAGATCAGAGCTATCAGATATATGGTAGCTCTTCACTCCTCATTGTAGAAGTAACAGCAGTGTCTTCCACTTAAACAAATATTTGAACTTGCTTAGGGTCATTTCCACAAAAACAGGATTAGAAAATTATCTTTTAAGTTTAGCATGTGATGTTTACCTCGCTTCTATGTTCTGGGAACATTACCCTAAATCTCACTGCACACTTGCACAAGTGCTGCACCAGATGTAGCCAGGGTGCTGATGCAGTCAGAGATTAACATCAGAAAATCTTTTTTTTTTTTTTTTTTTTTTGTCAGAAGACAGTGCCCTAATCAAATAGAAGCACCAGCTTCTTTCCACTTTCTTTCCTCCCCTGAAAACATTAGAGCCATTATATTGTGGGGCGGCATTAGTCACGTTAAATTAGCATATAGATGAGTTTTAGGGGTAGGAAGGAGGGGGAGATGGGTTATGATAACCTGATGCTGTAATGCAGAAATCTTTTGGCATATATACCAAGTCCCACAGAGCTCAGAGCTTGTCACACAGGAGAAAACTGCAATTTCCCAACAGGGATACAAACAGCTTCTGTTGTGCAATTTTACTGGCAGTGTTTTATAAAAACAATACACACACAAGTGCTGAAGAATCATGAACCAGGCTTCACAAAATCATTAGATTGCTTTAAAAATCATGAGGTTGAAAACACCCTTTGAGGTGTTCTTTTTTCTTTCTGGTTTCTGAACCATATGGGCTGGAATTCATTTCTTTAAACTGATAGCCAGGATTGTCCTTTCAGTGAGTCGAGGGGTATAAAGACAAGCCTTAGACACTGCAAGAGCTGTCAGGATCATTAGTGGCTCCACTACAGTGTGAAAAGAAGGGCTGCCCAGCTGTGTGGCCATTTCTGCATCCCATGTTCCAGGGTGAATGTGTCATAGCAGGGGGTTCAAAAGGAAGCGCCACATTTCCTCTAATGTTTCCCCATCCCATCACCACAAAATCTATGAGTGGCTGCTGTCATGAATGTATGCTTGAGTGTTGTCTTCACTTCAGTGGACAAGGCCAGATTCTGATCTCAGTTAAACCTCTGCAAACCCAG
>JAVCKT010013840.1:20478-31425 GCA_032273925.1 Rhynchotus rufescens
CATATTTGTAGCCTCCAAGTTTCAGTGAGTCAGATTAGGAAGTGGCTTTAATTTGTGCAGGTACGATCACACATGTAAATATTTAGTTGTTTTATAGTGTTGACATGAATGAATCTCTGCTCTCATCTGCCCACCCAGTAAATTACTGCAGCTAAAGGTCTCTATGAGAAATATCCTCTAGATCTGGAGTTTCAAAGTTATGTAGCTCCTAGAACTAGGCATATCTGAAGCAAAGAAAGGAAAGGTTGTGTATGTATAAACGGTGAACACTCGACTATTGAGTATCCAATACTTGTTTCTCATCTATCCAGAGAAGAAAATGAAAACATGAGAAAGATCTATGTCACAAAAGTTTTCATGTACAGCATAGTTGGTAAGGCAGGGAAGAACATTTCTTGCGTGCAGCCTTTTGTACTTGTAAAACAAGCTATATATGCCACAAGGTCTTATGTCTGTCTGATTTTCAATAAAGTACATTTTGCTATGAGCTAAGAGTTAAGGCTTAGAAAGCTCTTAAACACATAGGATGACAGTGCAATTGTGCAGAGCCCCATTGCCTGAAGAATTAAAAAGGGACTTTTTAAAGCAAAAAAGAAAAGAACTTTGACAAGCCAAACAATCAGCCATCAGGGAACTTAGTAATAAATTTTAGCTTTTTTTAGCAAAGTTAAACCAAGCTCTAAGCAAGCTCTCACAGGTAGCACACACTTTACAGACCTACTGAAAGAAAAAAAAAGAAGACAGGTTGCAGCATGGATGTGTTATTTGTTCCCCCTCCTCTTGTAGCTTCAAAGGGTAGAAAGGGAAGAATGTGACTGCAGAGTATAAAGGGTCAACACTGCAGCTCTGATCGCTGGAGCATACACTCTAAATTTCATGCTACATTAGGTAGATTTTAAAACCTAATCTGCTCCCGCAACTGTTTTATTGGTAAATCCATGAAGGTACAGACTGCTTGACAACAAGGGGCACAGGAGAGGTACGTGGCAGCTCCCAACTTTGTGACACCCCAGTGAGCTAGCATTCTGGTGCACGCAGTGCATCTCAGATGAGGATGCAACACAACAAGACACCTCTGAGGTCTCATCCTCCTGTGCTGCAACAGTGAAGGCTATTCCTTGAATACCTTGGTGTCCACAAAATTCTGCGGCAGTGATGTAGTAAGAGTATATGCCTCTCTCAAAGTTTAACAGAAGCGTCGGTTCTTTGACAGGGCTATCCCTCTTCCTGTATCCTCAGACATGTATTTCCATGGGCACTCTTGAGGTGGCACTGGTGTTTGGTCTTGCCCAGAATTGCTTGAAAGAATTAAACTAGTTGAAAACTAACCTTTATTTCTGTGTGGCCAATTTTTGCTCGGCTTATCTCCTGGGATTGGCTTGCCACAGCAGGACCAGATGAATGCTGGGGCCAGTACAAGCTACATCATGCAGATAGGAGATGGGAGCTCCATTACCTGCAGATCTGCAGACTTTCTCTGTGCAGTCCTGCCACAGAGAGCTACAGCATCCAAAAAGCAGACAAGTGGAGCAACACATCTGTCAGGCACACTTGTTTTTGGGCAAAGCCTCCCTACTGGGCAGGCTCTTGTCAGGCCCCATAGAGATGCAGCCTATGAATATGAGCTCTGAAGCTCTGCCAGGACTGAGGCACTCCTGGTCTTGCCTAGAGGTATACAGCTTTGCTGTTGAACCCTATGGCACCAGAGATTTTGGGTTCTGCTGGAGTCAGCTGGAAATTGCACAGATGGCCTCAGCATCAAACATGTGACATTAAGCATCTAAAGGAAGGGAATAGGAGGGTAATACATCTGAATATCTCACCACCAACATCTAAACCCAAACCTAACTGCAGTTTTCCTTTGGTTTATCTTATTTGAACAATTAACCTTCAATGCTTTGTAACAGAACAAGGACACAGGAGCAGACCCCAGTTCTACAGACCTGAGTAAATTGTAGTGCACTTTGGCAAACTTCTGTTCCATGTCCCTTGTGATCTTCATTCTCCAATAATAGTATAATTGTTCTAGACAAACATAAATTTATAGCTCTCTTAATTTCTCTTTTTTATTGTAATAATTGTTTAACAGATGTATTACAAATAATCAGTGCCTTGTACATTACAAACAACCACACAGAGGCCCAGACTGAATAGTCAGGTTGTAATTCAGTCTCAAGGCTGAGAGGTTTGCTACCATACCCAAACCCT
This sequence comes from Rhynchotus rufescens, assembly GCA_032273925.1. Taxonomy (NCBI): domain Eukaryota; kingdom Metazoa; phylum Chordata; class Aves; order Tinamiformes; family Tinamidae; genus Rhynchotus; species Rhynchotus rufescens. The sequence continues at coordinate 22,687 of JAVCKT010013840.1, forward strand.
TAAGCTATATTCTTCAGTGTGGGACATTAGCAAGATCCCTCGATTGAATTACAGCATCGTATTCCATCTGGGACCCAGTATTGTAGTGTACTTAACATTGCACTACATAGGGAGGCCTGAGAATAATGGAATTTTACAGTAATAAGATTTTTTTTTTGTTAAATGAAAAGTAGGCATGCAAGATACCCAATTATGTAGACTGAGTAGAGTTAAAAATAAAGAGCTCTTAAAAACATACCTGAAAAAATATATATTTTTTAAAATTTCTAAATGTTAGAAACATTTAGAAATGTTAAACATGCTATTAACATTCAGCAAAGCTCTTAACACACTAAGATTTTTTCAAAATGTAGAATTTGCATTGAAGTTTTAGGTGGATTTTTTAGTTACATGAACTGCAACATATTGATAACTAGGTTTTGAACCTGGAATCTCGATTCAGTGAAATATTTTGGCAGGTGGTTTGGTTCACCTTGATCAACAGGAAACTTAAATGCAAGTGTAAATTCCATTGATTAGGTACTTTTAAGATGCTTTTTGATATCACTGCCAAATGGCATTTTGATTTTTTCATTCTGTATGACAAATATAAATACCAAAAAGAGGGTAACTCTCCATAAAGTAAATTAAGTGCTACCTTTAATTCAAATTCTACTTTTTCTCTGCACTGACTTGAGTCATCTCATATCATTTGGTTTGTAAGAAAGAAAGTTTAAAAGTTCAGATTGTAATAGGAGAGAAAGAAGACATAAAAATCAGGCAGACACAACAGAAATAATTTCCTATCATATATTTTTCTTTTTAATTAATATTTCATGATTGGTTAACCAGCAGTCTGTTATCTTCCTAATAAAGTAAAGGTGTTATAACCAATAAAATATATTTATTGCCACATTTTTATGTTTTAGTCAAGGGCAAAGCCCTCAACATATTCTTTTTTAGCTCCTTGACATGGTGAATGATTAAGTAAAAAAATAGCTTTTTATGCCAGAAAGAAAATGCTGTGCATTGGTTAGTTAATTAACACAGCGTCCTTTGGAAGTGCAATAAATCTTGGAAACGAGGAAGAAATAGAGATAATAATCTGAAAGATATAATGTGCAACTAAGATCCTGATTTCACTGAGCTAATAGGCATTTTGTCATTGGCTTCAAGGGCCAGAAATTCCTCCTTAGTCCTTATGTCAGAAATGCAGAATGTTTGGGGAACTCAGAATTCCCTGGGGAGATGCTGTGACTTGAAGTTTCCAACCATGCAAACCGGAGAAAGAGCAAGTACAAGCAATATGGGATTTATTGGTCAAAATAAAATCTTAATGAGTCCCTAATGTACAGTGGGACAAATTTCCAATTAAAGCAAGGTGGTAATTGGGCAAATTTGGATTTGAATTAATCAGCCAGTTGAGATCTGAATCTAGATCCTTTCTAAGCTAAGATAACCTTATTGTTGCCATCTTTCTGGTCGTTATTTAGCTAACAAATTTTTACCAGTTTCTAAAATGAGACATCTTATTCTTTTAGCAATTTAGATTAATACTACTGTTAATATTATTACATGAACAAAAATTATGGAGAGGTATGTTCCCTTTTATTTGCTACTGCCTACTTAGATTCTTTGCTCAAAACATGTTTTCTTAAAAGAACAAAACCTTAAATTCTCAAAAGCTATTTCATTCTTATATAAAATGGACAAAAAATCATCAATGGGATTCTATATGATGATAAACAATCACAAGGGCTCCTTTACGTTCTAGTTTCTCTGTGAGTTAACTGATGGGAAAAGGACAGCATGTACTCTGCTACAATCTTTGTTGCATGTGTCTACATTTACAATATACAATTGCATTTTGTAATGTATTGTAATTGTAATTAATTCCTTGGGATTTCTAATCAAAGGCTGATCTGCACTGTTGATCTGCACTGTTGTTTTAGCAGCTTGTTCCTCTCCCACATTAAAGATTTTAAAATTTATATATTAGTATCTGATTTAATACATTCTAAAATTAAAATAACAATAATAAAGCTGAATGATGGATTGAGATTAACCCAAACCCCAGTTAAATGAACTTGCCCTGCTGAGGAACTGAAATAATTTTATTTTAAGGGGAAGATTTCTTCCTTTTTTGGTCTCAGTTTAATGTTACTCTTCCAGCTAGAAGAAGTGCAGGAAGGGTTACTAAATTATGTGCAGCTGTTTTAATAAATTGGCTCTACAACACAATAGCATATAACCAGCTACACTTCCACATACCGATATGCATCTATTGCACACACTGATCTTATCTGAAATGTGCTTATAACATCCATTAATTATTTATTAACTCTTTATAAGCCACTTATAAGTGGAATGCTACTATCAAGCACAATCTTGTGGGAACTAAGGATAATTTCTCCCATCAGATAAGTGGAATTTTCTGCCTGAACATAATGCCATATCTCACAGAAAGGGCATATGTTTTTATACATTTTAGGAAAATATAAGACTCATATTACTGCTTGCCTTTGTCGCAGCTTCATTTACATGTGTGTCTAATGGTAATGAAGACATTTTGTAGTTATCGGTGCTGCTGTAGAATCCAAACTCTTATTCATGTGAGTCTTATTCTAAAATATTTCTCTTTCTTTTTGGCCACTCCTGCTTTCTCACAATTAGTGATATCAGCTAACACCTCCTTACTTTACATGCCAGAGAGAAGGAATTTGAAAATACACAGATAGAGGAAAAACAAGAAGAAAACCTCTTATAAATAACCTTTTTTTCCAGAGCAACTGTGTTGAATTTTCAATCTGACCTGGAAAGTATATAAGATGTTGAAAGACAAATATTTTAGAATAAGATTCACAAGAATAAGGGTTTGGAAACACAAAAGTAATTAATGATTATTAAAGTTCTATCCTGCTTTATCATATTTGCAGGACCAGGAGTGAAGTCAAAAAAAGAGTATTTCCAGCAGCTTCTGTGCAAATGAACCTCTTTTTTTCCTTCACCTTCACGCTTGCCCTCTCCCCTTATCTATTTCTAAAAGACTTAAAAGAAAATGCAGCTCTGATTTTATATATAACTTCTTTTTTTTTTACTAACTGGTCTAATGCATCTCTTATTGTAACAAAGATTAAATTTACTGGTGATTTTTAAGAAACAGAGAACACTGAAGTGTTTCTTAAAATCCTATTTTACCATTTATTGCATAAGCAATGCAGCAGAAGTATTTTATTTTTCTTGTTTCTCTGTTAGCTCATGAGTCGCTGTGATCAACATTAGTGATGGCAGTTAGACTATCCTGGACTCTGGGTATCACACTGCTCATCTCAAGAATTTCACTTCTGTGACCAAGCTCAAGTTTTTTGTCTGGAGAAACAATACTCTTGTAAGGTATATTTTTTAAAATATAATGTGCAGTGAAATTAATTAAAGCTGAAATTCATTCTGATGAAGAAAGAGCACTTGCGATATACATACTACATATATGTCTATACATGCCTTTTCATTAAGGCTAGTGCAAGTTATCAGTGCAGGGCTGACAGCACCCTTGTTATTATCTAGAGGAGAGTCCTCAGCAATCAGTCAAAAATCCAAGGTTGAAAGAAGATGACATAATGCCCATCAAAGTCTTCTCATTTAAGCTGATTTCAGTTTGTAAGTTGAATTTCCTTGACCAGAGTGACTCTTTGAGCGTTTGTGTGGTTTATAAAGCAGTGCTCAGACAGTTGGTAAGCCCCAGCAGCAAGCATATAGCAGTCTATATGTCCAGAGGGTCAAATGAATTCTCCTTCACAGGATGGTCCTTGCATGTCCTCTGGGACCAAAAGGACTGGTCTTCAATTGTTTCTGGTTTTTAAATTAATGGTGGTGGTATGCCTCTGAGAAGTTGTTGGTGAGGATGACTCCTGCATGAACTGACTGGCTCACTCACCTATGTAACCTTTCCCAGTATATGTGTTTTCCTCCTTCTAATTTTTTTTACATACCATGTGAAAATAACCTTGCACTGTGGAAGAGAGGGTGTCTTGCCATTGGAGACTTTCTGTAGAATGTACTAGGCAGTAGTGTGCATCATCCTTTCCTTGGCACATTATACTGACCTTCTTGCAAATTGATTCTGTCTACTCTTTCTGTTTAAAAAAAGTATTATGCTGCTTTTGTTTTTACTTCTCTTCTTATTCTGCAGAATGATTGTTCTTTCCATGAGATTTTATCAATTCTTTCTTTAACAATAATTATTTTTAATGCAGAGAGAATCACACTAAATCACACAGAATCACATCACACTCCCAGCTGATAGTCAAAACAGCTCGGATTTAAAGAATTTCAGCCCACTAATTATCCACTTATCCATCCATTTCCTTTGCTGACTGTACTATATAGTTTTAGTTGACCCCTTGAATTGTCATTTTTCAATGCAAAATTAGAGAATTTCCTGAAGATAGGACAACTTTTGTGCCACCTAGTGGCTCCTCCTCTCCAAATAATAAATGCATATGGAATTCTGTTACTTAAAATTCTGGTGTGTGTCTCTGATGTTTAAATATATAAGAAACATTCAACTGTGTTTCTATAGTCTATTTATTGGGTGAGATCTTGTAATTTCCAGTCATTTTTTACTTAGATTTTAAGTGCTTTCAGCAAGGGAGTCCTGATTACAACCTTGGTCTTTTCTAGAAAATGGGACAACAAATTGCCACAAATCTCTGCCACTCAGTAGATATCAGATAGTATGTAGTAAGAAGAGTAAGAAATTTTCCAAATAATTTTACTGTTAGCAGTACTAGCCGCAGCTTTTCAAACCTTTCCGTGTATATCCAGTCACCTCAGTCTATATTTCGCACACAAAGAGCAGTAGAGCTAAGAAGTTCCCAGAGGTTGCAGAGATGGATACACACCACTGATTTCACAGGGAATTTGAGATGCTGAAAATGCCATTGCATTCCACATATGGTCTCAAGTTATAGATGTGACAGTCCTGCAAATGTATTTGTTTTCTGTGTTCCCACTGAGATGTACATAAGACACTAAACTTAATCATGTATGATAGCTAGACTGGCTCCTGTTTAAGAAGGAGATGTTTAATGAAAGTGTAAGGCTGAGTGTCAATGACTTACAAATAGGAGGTTACAAGCAAGGAGAAAATCTCTCACAGCTGTCTTTGAGCCGTGTATGAAGTGTTGTGTGTGTGAATTTTAAAAACATCAGCCCATACTGACATCATCTTTGAGTTTCACAGACCCACTGAGGATCAGCATATGAGAGATTGTCTGCTGATTGCAAACTGACGTACATCTGTTTGCATCACTGCAAAATGTGCAGTGCAAAAAATGCAAAAAACTTGCATCATTTTGTCCTGCAGCCTGTATCATGAAGCCATTTGGACACAACTGAGAAATGCAAGTGAGATAAGAGCCAGGTCATGAGTTGTTTTTTCAACCATCCTTCTGGCACTCACCTGACACAGTCTGATGTGTACCCTCTCCAGAGAGAGAGATTGCAATGTTTGCTTGATGAGGTTCCTTGAATTAAAAGATCAAACCCTTTCTTCCTCAAATCTCCAGGGTGCTTCTGGGATACTCTATTTGAAAAGTGGCTTTATTCTGATTATAATCATTTACAAAGACCACTGATTTGAGAAATGGTTCAAATAATAAGTGCTCTCAGAATAATTACAAGACTATGAGGCTAGCACTGGCAATGTTTGCTTTGCTAATTGTACTTAATTTAGTGTGAAGTTTTGCAGTGGCTCCTGTAGCTTTGAGTGCACTGAGTTGTGGTGTTGCTGTTTATTCTAGGGGTAGAAGATTATGAGTTAGGTAGCCTGACAAGGAACATAACTGGAACAATGCTCCATAGCAGGCTTCCCAGTGCCTTTTAGACACTGCCAACAGTGGGAGCATGTCCAACTTCAGGCTGGCACTCAAAGCAAGCCCTTTGGTGCAAAGGGAAATCTAGCAAGCTCTGTAAGGTCCTTTTCTACTGCGCCTTGCAGTGGTGCTATGGATACCACTTTCTGGAGTGTCTATGCTGAGATTAGCACAGCTGAAAGGGGCTGAATTGTGTTTACCTTCTCCCCAGAAAGAACAATGGACCCAAGATATTCACAAGGTCAGAAATGTTAAAAGCATTTAATGGACAGACTCATGACCATTAAGCTCATCTGACCTCTGATTATGAGCTGGAGAAAATCCAATGTTGTGACATGTGCCAATTTGAAGGCAGTTGCTAAAGAAGCTCCTCTCAAATTGCAAGGCAGATGACAGGAGCTACTGCACCAGCTAAATCCTCTTGCCTTTATCTCTTCTGCCTGTTACCTGTTTTGTATTAGTGAGGTTGACAAGACCCATAATAAGATCACCTGCCTGTTTTTCTTCTCCTTCCTCCCCCCTCTAGATAGAGATCAGTGCAGGAGAGGAGAAGAAAGTGGATTGATTTAGATGGACCCACGAAAGGTGTTCTCATCTGAAACCAGGTGTTCCTAATGCCTGCCATAAGATTTATTACAGTCTGCATCAGGCAGCCCATCCTGAGCATTCCTGAGTAATTGGGATTCAGTATCCGATCGGATGATGGGCACTGACCTCTTCTTGCAAGCTCTCTTAAGTGTCTGAGCCTCGTTATTCCAGTCTCCCTCCCCCAGCCTACCTCTTCTGTCATATCCCAGCAGATACTTTATGACATGTTGCTATGCCAGGAAGCCGGCATGAACAATATTGCACTGCACCCAGCCTGGGGCTACTGTAAGAAATGGTAAAGTATTTGAAGTTTAAGCTAAATAATATGGTCTTAATGAGATCATGTGGGCTACAGATCAAAAGCATAACCAAAAGGTAAAAAGTTCAAGCAGCTGTATGTGTGTAATAAGAGTGACCACAGCAACTTTCCATCAAGTCCTTCTGCAAGGTTACGACAGAAAAAGTTGCTCAAAGGGACTGGGCAGAAGAAAACATTTCTCTTGAATGTTTTACACCTTGAATACAGGGAAAGTGTTATCCACTGCTGTAGAACATGAACCTTACCCTGCGAAGGGTTGATTGTCCTTTTGACCAGACCAGTTCAATGTTTCCTTGTTCACTGTGATTCAAGGGAAAATTTACTGTTGGTTTTGCATTGGTTTTGTACTTTTGGGCATGTGTTGATTTCTACTGAGCTGCTCGCTCACATGAAATGAGATCTCCATTGTGTCAAAAGTATTGGTTATTGGCTGTGGTAATAACAGCGTAACTCTGTTAAACTTGTCTACCTGTTCTTCTGTTGACCGCTGTCTATCATTGATTATCTCTTGAAGAGTTTCTTTTCCAGTTCTTCAGATTCAGTACTTTTCCATCAGATACCAGTCATCCTCCATATCCCAGAAATCAAGGCAAGGTTGTTATGCTGTTTTGCAGTTTTGCCCATACAAATAAGAAAGAAACACAGCAAAATAAAAGACTGGTTATTCTCCTTCCTATAAGGACAAGTGGGATACAGAGAGACAGGTCTACTCTAAAAAATAAAAACAAACAAGAACGACAACAACAAAAAGCTTGGTAATCATTACACACAAACAGAAGCAAAGCACTAAATATGTACTGCAGATATACTGCATCACATGATGATGTAGCTACACATTGGACATGAGAATGGCAAGAGCAACTACAACTTCAGCTCAACAATTTTCCAAATGGCATAGAAAACCCAGAATCAGTCAAAAGGTTTGTTTCTACACCCATCTCTTTTTCTGACAAATGTCAAGACTGGCAGAATTTGCATAGTTGGGAAGCAGTTAGCTTGTTTCTGTTATACTTCTGCTGTTTTACATAATGCTCTATTCCTTGCAAAATAGTCACTCACTGTGGCCTGAACAGGAGTATTGCTAAAATGTCAGAGATTTAAAAGGTCAGCATTTGGCTTTTGATGTGGGAAAACACCATAATTTCTGTTCTGCAGCAAATGGCTTTCATTTAACTAGAGAGTATTTGAGAAAATCAGACGAGTAGTAGTTTCTTTTTTTGCTAGCTTTTTTAACTGTTGAAGAAAAGATGTACCAGTCCTGTGTACCAGTCCCTAAATGTTCCTGAGTATGACAGTTGCATTTTTTAATTTACATAGCTGTTTTTCAGTGGTCTTTGTTGGTGCGACCACATTGTTGGCTCTGCATGGACAAGATAAAGATATGTGTTCAGAAGCCAAAGATTTCTGAAAGCTTTTCCTATTTGTCCTCCTATAAGAAAATACAATTTCTATGTATTTTCTTATAATAAACAAAAGACTTGCAGAAGAATAAATAGTAAGTGAAATGAAAAATACTGTGTGATTAAATTCCATAGTTGGAGACTTCATCGTGCAATTTTAGAGAATCTTAACTAATAGATACAACAGTTTTTTAATTAGATGCTATTTTTCAAACTCTTACATAGCCTGATAACATATATTTTTTTGTTACATCTTAAAAATATTTGTAGAACTGTCCTGTGCTCTACACTGCCCTGTGTAGGATAAATTAAGTATAAAAAGAAGGAAAAAACACTTTTTTGAACCCACATTTCATTTTTATAACTATCAGTGATATTTCAGAATCCTAGAAGAAGTCTTGGAATAACAATCAAATCTGGGGACTGAATTTGGAGAAATAAATCCTTAAAAAAGTTTTCTGTGAGACATTATGCCATTGCCTCTCCTGAATGAGAAAGAAAAGAAAAGAAAAGAAAAGAACTTTTCCATCCTTATAGAGACATATGAGTTTCAAATGTATCATTGATATCAACGTTTTGC
>JAVCKT010013843.1:0-14234 GCA_032273925.1 Rhynchotus rufescens
TTTTGGGGTTTTTTTTTGTTTAGTTCTTTGTTTTGTTTTTTAAATGAGAGCTGTACGAGTTTGCATCCCACGCCAGTCACTTCCTAATAGGATTAATACTGCCATCTGCAAATCTCTACAGATCACAGTCCGCTTGCTGTGCAACCCACTGACTCCAGCTGGAGGTCTAGGTGTTGCATGTACTACACACCCAGCCTTCACCCTCACTCTATCCAAATCCCTCAGAGCTGGAGTGACAAAGCAATTGAGGATGTGGCACCACGGGATGCAATTGCATCAAGTCCCAGTTCTTTCTGCCCTAGTATTTCAAGCTTCTGAGAAAAAAAAAAATAGGTTGCTCCAAATTGTTTCTTATCACGAACTTCAGGAATGTTGAATTATAAGTAGTCCACAAAACAAGAAAAAACAACATGTCTTAGTGATTTTGCTTACTTCTTCTTCCAGCCTTTGCACTGGGCGGGTGAAAGGACTATCCAGCGACACTGCAACTCTACAAATACTTACAACCTGCTGCCTTTTGAGAGACATACGCTGAGCTCATTCTCCAACTTGAGCAGAAGCCACCATATGGCTGCTTAGGGCTGAAAACACACTCAAAGGCAGGAGCCTGTCCCCAAGGTTTTTATGCAGTGTTGGGGCTCAGCAGGTTCCTCATGTTTCTCCTTGCAGCTCCAGAACTCTTGCCCTAACATTGGACATCAGGCTTGGGGGATGAAGGCTGAAGGGCGAATGATGAAGCACATGGTTCTCATCCAAGAGCAGATCGAGAGAAAACAGACCTAGGGGACAGCGTTCGACCCCTACACAGGGAGACAATGTCACTTCATGAGGCTTTACCAGCAACTCCGTCTTAACAAGAGCACCACCCCAGCTGCATATTAAAAATGTATATAATAAAACTTATCTCAAAGGCTGTTTTGCTGCATTCTGTGAAGTATGGAAATGAGGCCATTTCAATTTTGCCACATCAGTAACTCCATTTCAGATGCCTTTCTTCCTTCCTCCAGCTGCTTAGTCTTGGGGTTATCTATTAAGGTATCCAATGTCTCTACCATTTCCGTGGATTAAGGATGAAATGGATTTCTGCTGTCATAAAGAAGCTTTTCAATTACTACCATCACAACAGCAAAAAACTGCAAATACCACATCACCAGTAGGAAATAAGAAGTTATTTCCAACGCAGCCCCAAGCCCTTAATTGAATGTTTAAGGATACACAGGCTCTATGGGTGTGGGAATAAAAGCTGCTCAAATGAGCTCAAGGAAGTTTATTTCCCAAGGAAAATCAACTCACAGTGGTAAGAAACACCCGCTAGCCCTACTGTGTTTTCGTAAGTCATCAAGCTTTGTGGAGGTGAAAATCTACCCATTTTTAAATGCTTGAGCTTCTCAGCAAGAAACTGTGATTCAACTGATTGGTTCCATTGCCACTGTCTCTTCTTTAGGCACTGTGTGAAGACTCAAGACTGACATCCCAGCAGAGATAACAGAGGAAGAATCCAAAGTCTGGCTTGATGATGGAGAGCCTTCGATGGCCATCAGTATCCCTATGAACACAGCTATTCTCCTCCAGATTTTCCTGATTTCTAGGCTGTTGGAGATACCAGAAGGTGTCAGTGTGGGCAATGTTATAGAAGACATGACCAGGGAAGTAAGTTTGAATCCAAGGGAAAAAACACCCACCAGGTTAATTAATATTTGTTTTTAATATAATTGCTAATTACACTTTTCAGTTTCTGGAGATCAAAGCAGCACTGTCTGTGCTTTACAGATAAAAGGTATTTTACTAAAAATGATTCCCATTTTTCCTGCTCTGTGCTGTTTCAGAGGTGGAGACACAAAATCCTGCAGCATTTTCAAAGGAGTATTTGGTTGGGTTTTTGTTTCTTAGCTTCTTGAAAACAAGAAGAAAAAGCAATGAGTTAGACAAGTTCACTGCCCAAAACAAAGCTTGTGTGTGTATGTATTGATTTATTTATCTAGTGATGAGTAGATTAAAAAAAAAAGTAGTTTTTTTTTTTTTTTTTTTGGAAAGCGCTGTTAAAATAAACTCACCAAAGGAGGTCTTCTCAACAGACAAGAAACCCAGACACTGGCACTTCTCATTTGTTTTCACCCTTGGCATCCACGGATTAAAACATTAATCAGATCTCAAGAAGCGCAAATTTGTTCTCACTGGGACAGAAGATAAGGTCAACGCCATGGAAATTTCTCCATTAAATATAGGTATACTATAAAGTGGGATTATTCTTTGCAGATAACGAAGGCCCTGTAGTAAATCAAAACAACAAGCCCACTACCACTGCCCACAACTATCCAAGGTTTTTAAGCTAATGTGCTTATAGATTGCTTTGCAGAGCTTAGTACAGTGACTTGAACACATCAGTCCTCAACCTTGACATCAGCAGCCTTCAAACTTTGTCCAGACAGATGTGCAGTCTTAATCTGAAAAGGCTGAGCAGTTCCCATGGCCCATGTGAACCTCTGATCTCTGGAGGATGTTAAGGCTTGCTCTGAATCAGACTGAATAGTCAGGCTCCAATACCAGGATCTGCAGGACCCAAGCTTAGGGGGCAGGAGGCAACCAGGAATGTTATGAGTATTTGTATGGGAATGGAAACGACGGGGTGTTAACTGTCTTTTTCTTCATTTTAGTTCATTAATCTTCTACAGCTTTGCTTTATCTTGAAATTGTAGTCACAGTAAGTTTTCAAGGGGGAAATTTGCTATACCAATATGTAGTCTGCCTGTCATGTTGGAGCAAGATAGCACTGCTTCTTGCTGCTGATACTAACATCACTAGAAGCAGATTTAATTCTGTTGTATATATATTTAATTTCCGAGTTAGATTTTCTGATTCAACTTAAAACCTTAGTCAACTTGAGAGCTTGAATTCTCATGCTTGCATAAAGCACTTGACAGAAGCTTCCTAAGTAACCAAGGATTTCTCCCAAACCACAACTCATATCAAGTCAGGTCATACAAAATTCTTAAAATGTAAAGTGAAGTCAAGTTCTAGGACTAGAATTATTTCTCCCATTGAACATGAGCAGTTCAGGATGTTGCAGACAAAATCAATGAGAAAGGAAGAAGATGCCAGTTCCAAGGGAGAGCAAACTGGAACACCCAAGCAAACGTCAGGCATTAAAAGCTGCAGTAAATGGAGAGTTTCAAGCTTCTACCTTGCACCTCTTACCTTACTTCCCAACATTTCACCCTGTCAAAGCAGTATGGCCCAAGGGGAGTAAGTTTTACAGTGCCTGAGCTACAGCCAAATGGGATTTACGTCTGGGAGCAGCAAGAATTTAGCTGCAAAATCCCCAATTTTTTTTTTTAAGCTTTCAGAAACAGGTCACTCAGCCTCTACCTGAGAGCTTTACATATTTCAGAATAATCCTTTTCTGAAAACATGAACAACTTGAAAAGTGTATTTTGTCCTTCACTTCTGTTTTTGCTGACAGTCCCCAAAGCCTTTGAGCTTCAGCTCTGACCCGACACGCTCCATGAGAAACACAGCCGTTTGTCATGCCACAAAAAACATATCACCGTTTTGGTCCTGGGATAAATAAGGGAGACACAGGGAGACATCCTGGGCATAGTTTGTGGCTCCATCAATCTGCAAATGGGAACTGTGTGGCCCTGTAGCAAGAGACAGTTGCAGTTCTGCTTGCTCCACTACCTTCAGCATGATAAAGCTAGGAGAAGGTGAGTGTAATCCAGCATATTGCTGAAATATGGCAAAAGCTATGCGGGGTCAGAGTAAAATTCACTCTTCTATTTTATTTTATACCAGAAAACAAGTGCCACCTACTCTGGGACCACAAGAATATAGAGGTCATTGAGGTAGCTTTCCTGATTAGCCTCTCTCCAAGTGGCCCCTTTAGGTCAGATCTTTGTCAAGGTCACATAGAGGGTAGGAACTTTGGCCCTAGGATGCAGCTGGAGAGGCAGAGATGATCTAGGTGATCTAAAAGTGATCTAGTTACAAATTATGACAGAAGAGAGTTTTCTGGCCTGCATTTCTTACCTTCATGAAAGGAACAAGGGCTCTGCCACCAAAACAAATAAAACCCAAAAAAACCCAAGCCATCAAATTCCTCCCAAGCAAGGTCAACAGGAGAAGCGAAGGGATAGCACCAACCTGTTGGGCCCTGAGGTCTCTATAAAACACACGGAAAAGAAAAGAATCCATGCGCGTTCTTGCCTAAACCAAACAAAACAGAGGAGATGCTGACCCAAACCTTACAAGTTTGATTTTGCAACCTCTCTCCTGTCTCACTTTCAGCAAAAAAGTTGCCCTCCCCTTGCTTGCCTCCCAAGGAGAGCCTGCAAGTCTGCAAGTGCAAATGCTCAGTGACAGATTTACTTAAATCCTTTTGTCATATCTACAACCGTCTGGAAATCATCTAAGATTAACTATAAAAAGCAATTTCATATTTTTTTGTTTCTTTAATAGCTGTGGAGAAGCTCTTTCCAGATAATACAAAAATATATTCTAGATAGGACACCAGTTTTAATCCAAGCCCGGTGAGCAGCAAGCACATGTGCCCATCAAGCTGCATAACCTGAACATGGGGATCTCAAGAGCGGCTGTTTCCTAAATCAGCATCATATCAGGGAATTAGTATAGAACAGATTAAAAGTCCACTCGACCGCCTGTGACTGGAAGTGGAAAAATACTGAGGAGACACTTGAGAAACAAGCAAAGACAAAACTCTGCAATGGTAAAAAATATTTATACAATGAAAATCATCTAATGTAGCAACACAGAAAACCAGCCCTTGAGCTCTGCTAAAACAGCTGCACCTGGATCACCTTGATGGGGAAATAGGGTAACTACAGACCAAGCACATATAAATCTTCATCTATATCACAAAAGATGTTACAAAAACACATAAAACCAGCAATATACATGAAGAGCTGCTAAAAATCAAATCAAAATGCCCAGTTTCTGCACTCACTTCTGTATGAACCACAAGCAACTGCAAAGCTGGGAATCATCTCACACACACAAACCAAAGGCCACTACAAGGCCTTTCCTTTCTCATTTCAGGGCTTTGTTAATCCTCATTTAAATTACTTGGCCTAAATAAGTTAATTTGGTATTGTCATCTGTTCTTAAAGTGAAATCATGTTAACAAACTTTTTTTTCCCCCACTGTCCTCGTAAGACCACTGTCCAACTTGCTTTGGGAAACATTCAATTAAAAGACCTTTCTTGCTTCTGGGTTTTAATTAATGTGCTTTAGAAAATGCTTTAAAAATGTAGGATGTAAGCTATTCATAGAACTGTATCAGAAGAAAACCTACTTTAAATTTTGACATTAAGAGATGAAACCTAGCTGCTTTGATTCAACCCTTGTTCCAGTAACAGCTGGTACAAAATAAATTTATTGGCTCTGTGCTTGAAAGTGTTAAACATAAAGCATTCAGTAAGGAGATTGCCAAATGTACTATATTACGACAAGTAAAAACAATACTATGACTGACATATATTTTGAAGTAATTGGTTTTTGGAAGATGTATCTAGTGGATCTACATAAATGGATTGGGGATGACATCTACTCTTGCAACACAACATCTCGCCTAAATTCACAGAATTCCCATCAGATTGCAGAACCAGGTGAGAAATTAAATCACTGTAAAAGATGCTAGACTCCTAGAGCAGTAATACAATATCATCATTATGCAGCTTGAGTTTCTCCAAATTTTCAAGCAAGGAGTCATCTTAATTTCTGCAGTTCAGCTTCTTCTTGGTACTCATTTTCTTGGAAATCCTAATTTATAGATAAAACTGCGGAGGATTATCTTGCTTGCTTTGTGAGTTTAAGATCAATAACCATGGTCTTAAGGCAAATACTTATTTTTATAGTTAGGTACCTCATTTCTACATCTATGTTCTTAATTGCTTTTTCTCTCTAGAAACTTAAGGGTGCTTGGAAAAGGTTTGCTGATTTTATACGTTTTCCTTAACTCTTGAGAAGGAGCTTGGATTTGGTTTTCTGATCAAACCTAATTAAACTACTTGTTTCTGGTTAGATGTGTGTGTGTGTTTTTTTTTTCTTTTTTTCTTGCAATAAGCAGATTTAACTCATAGCACATTGCATTCAAATGGCCCTTTTCTCTAGATGTGAGCATTTCCATTGCAAGAAAGTTCTTGAGACAGAACAATCTGTTGCTTCATCTATCTATGAGGTGCCTCTTCATAAAAAATATGACTTCTTCAGATTACATTTTCTCAAATAAAAAGGCAAAAGTGACCTGAAAATCAACTTAAACTTCAGTAGCTTCACTTCTTAAAATCCATGAGAGAGGTGGTAGTTACCACTACACACTGACATTTTTCTATAAGCATATTTATTAGGACCAGCTCATGATGGCAAGGCATATGCAAAACAACCCTACTATAACAAGGGAGGCAATTCCATTCACTTAGAGGACAAATCCTTTTCTTTTCTTTTTTTTTTTTTTTTAAGAAGACTAATTAGAAACCTTCCACTAATGAGATCCTTGCTTATAACCAAGTAGACCTGGCATAGCTCCATAAGGACTTTCAAATATCTCGATATATAATGTTTGCCCTTCTCTGCTGTAATCCTTATGGGAGAAGTGGTTCCCTTATCCTAAAAGTCATTCTCGCACCTTCAAGTATGATATTGCCCTCCAAAATATGTTCTCCTTGACCCAATACATCATTAGGATGGGCCAAAGCATTAAAATAACGAAACCTAACATAGCTATTGTATCCTACATGCATTCAGACCAAATTATGCCTCCTTCATAGAGCCTGCCCATCAGGCTCCTCAGGAGAAGACCTGGGGACATGTTCCCAGCATGGGAACTATGCAGGAAAGGTCTCCCTTCTGCAAAACCCAGGAGACTTTTATTTCCATTCCCAAAACTCCATTAAGAACATATTAAACCCCTTGCAAAATGGAGTCGTTTTGGCACCGTTGCCTCTATTTCCGGGCACAATCAGACATAATTGGGAACAACCAGATGTAACTGGGAACAACGCTGTGGATGGAGCGTGGTTCCTTCTGAGAGGGGCCTGCATATTGTTACCAGAAGGCTTCCAGCCTATGAACTTATTAGACTGCAAAATTAAGAGCACTTACCTCTTCAAGGACATCTGCAAGCTTACTAAGTATCTCTTCAGGAAGGCTCTGGAATGTGGGAACACTGCAACACAAGAGAACCCTTGATTACTGAATATCTCTATGTACTTCCCAAAGCCAGTTGCACTTCATATATATTTCACGCACACGTTACCCTTGTTGCTAAAGGCTTGTCAAATGTTTACCATAAAAGCAGCACCGATAATGGAAATCTCATCATCTTGTTCCACCTAAGATGTGTTTTTAAGTGTCCACTTGTTATGACGAGGGGCCTCTTGTGATAAACACCCGGAGAACCCTCCATTAAGCTGGGGAGGGATTGAGAACCTCTTAAGGTTTTATACTAGGATTCATCTGTGCTGCAAATGTGTTTGGCTGCCCAGGGGCCTGTGCAAAATTTTCCCACTCCAGTTCCATTACACCAGGAAAACAGAACCAAAATAACCCCCAAAACACAAAAGGAGATTGGATCTAATCAGCAATAGGTAAAGCCCTGATTGAACCCATATCTAGATACAGCAAAGGCAGAAGACAGAGCCACAGAGGGTACAGACGCAGCAAGAAAACAGCACTGAACTACTGCTAGAATTACTGAAGAGTTTATCGGGAGTTTTACATCCAAGATTTGTTTTCTTTGGGCAAAAGGGAGATTTTTTTCCTATTTTCTTTTTCTCTATAGTCTTGGCAAAAATTTCCCAGGTCAGACTTGACTTTCTGGTCAAGGAGCAAGAGGAATGCAACAATCATCCAGGACACCAGAGAGAGATTTAATTCAACCTGAGGCAGGAGGGATGGGGATCTGAATTTGGCCCTCTCAATCTTGGGGCAAGAACTCCGATCTCTAAATCATTAGTGAACCTTGTTTTCTTAATTCCTATTTCCCATAAAATCTTGACTTCCATCAATGGTCTCAAGGCTCAGTCTGATGCCGAATGAACCAACTTAGAGACACAACGTACTCTGCATAGGCAGGAAAGCAGTGCTGAACCTGCTTTAATTAAAAATGCCTATCATCAGCTAGCTAATGAGCGATGTATCTGCATGACATATTAGCCCAAATGAAGCACTGAGCAAATACAGCTCCGCTGAGTCTATTCCAGGAGCAGCTCACTCAGCAGCACCTTTATCACCCTCCATTACCTGGTGTCAACACCATCTTGCACCTCCAAATTTAAATTTAGGTCCTCCAATGCCATGTCCTAATTTCAAGAGTATTGATTACCAGGCCTAAAGCGGTGGGATTTCCTAGAGGAGGGCTAAATGCAATCCCAAATAAATCCGATTTTCTCTCTTAGGTGAGGCTTCAGATTTTGGGGTTTGTGGTTGGGGACAAGCAAAAAAGAAATCTCTGGGGCATGGATGGAGTATTGATAGGCAGAATTAAAATGAGATTTGTTTCTATTAACTTAAAACTGACATATACTATGAGACAGTAGAATCAAATATTTGGAAGGTTCCGTTATTTAATATACATGGTTTTCATTTAATGTACCAAGACATTGGTACATTAATAATAACCAAGACAGAACTGGCCAATTAGGCAGAAAAATGAGATCATTCACTTCCTTTTTATTTTAGAAATTACTATATAACTCAAATGTGTGAGAAACAGGGAAAGAGCAAGTGAGCTATAGTACATATGAATTACATGTATTATATTCTACATGTACCATATGCATGAATTATGAAAACATACAGTTGAAAAGTTAGAGTATTAAACCAATTTCTCCTAAAAAGAAAAATTTACAGTTTTAACATAGCAATAGAATGGATATAATCAGAAAAACAAGCCACTGACAAGCGCCACCAGATAACGTCACTAAGCTACAAAATTAACATCACAGATTTATGGCAATTTATGAAGGGCCATAAATACCCTTCTGAAAGAGCAAACAGCCACTAGCCTATTAAAAAATGTTAAAAATTCAAGCTGAACTGATGCCAATCCTGAAAGAAGAACAAGAGTTTGAAAAAAATGACTTCATGTACAGCATAGCATTGGGTGGTCAGCCTGATAGTTAAATAAAAAAATATACCCTTATTCTCTCCATGACAACCTTAAATAGGCTCTTAAAATAGATTGTTACTTTCCCCCCATTGTATTATTTAAAGATTTGCCTATGAAGATCAGTATTTTGAAGACTGTTTTCATGTGGGTATCTCAATTTGCATGAAAATCAAGATCTGATGAGCAATCTGCTGCAAATGAAAAAAATAAAACCTAGAAAGTCAAGCAGGAGGGCAGAAGATTCAAAAGCAAGAAATCACATTTCAAGATTTTACAGCATGGTAAGAGATGAAATGTATATACATATATATATATTTTCTTTTCAACAATTTTATGGAACTGAAATCTGAGAAATGACATAAAACAGAATGGCAGCTGTTTGTGTTTGGAGATATCCTTTGCTTATGATGGAAGACCTCACAGAAAATAGGGCTCAGTCTCATCAAGAAACTCTGTCCCCAGGACTGAAAAGCATGTTCAAGGGAACCCAATTTCCAAGTTATGGAATAAAGCTGGCGCTGGTGACATGAGGAGGAATTTCAGGTCCCTAGGGACACCTAAGTCCATGAAACCCAGGAAGGAGGAGGAGTTGCTGACCTTTAGACTGAAATGTCACCATCTGAGATGCTGTCGTGGACAGGATCACCTGTAGGGATTTCTGCTTGGTTAGTTGCTTCCTTGCTCAAAACTGCATAAGGAAATTGATTTTTTAGAGCAAATGCCAATAAACTCCTTTTTTTTTTCCCCTCTCACTTTTTAAAATCAATCCACAAATAACTGCTAAGCTTTATTGCAAAAGGCGATTGAAGTAACAGGTCTGAACAGTGCTTTCACAGCTGTCACAGGTAACAGGATGAAGAGCAAGATTTCTTCAGTCACTCTGTCCCAAGCTTACGTGGACTTCCCTTAGAGCTTGGAATGGAAACCTGAACTAGCTCACGTGTTATGAGCTGCTCCAGCTGGCTAGAAGAGACAACCTTTTGTCCCTAAGGTTCCACACTATTCACAATATACACAATATTTTGCACATGGTGACAGCTCCTATACCTTCTGAGGGCACTATGCCACTAAGCCAGGGGGGACCTGGTGTATCTGGACAAGAAGTACTTGGAGCTGCTGGGAGGAAAATTGGCTGCCAGAAGCAGTTGGCAATGCCACAACATCAACACTGTGCAGCGGAGAGTATGCCAAGATGCTGGGAAGAATAAGATTTCAGAGAAGATGATCAGATAGTCTCCTTTGAATGGTGACATCTCCATTGGTGACATCTCCTCTGAATGGTGACAGAAACCACAAGTGGCGGCCTGAAGCTCAGCATAGCAATCCCTGCTCAAGAGAGGCAAACTTGTTTTTCTTTTCATGATTGTACTGAAATACCTGTTCCTCTATCCTGTCACACTAGTGGGTGTTCTTTGAAGGATAAACAATATTTTCCCCCCCAAACAAAGTGCCTACCACACATACCGCATAAAAGAGGCAGAAAATAAGTTCAGAAAGAGTATATTTAGTTCTCCAGAAGCTCGACGCTTACTCTATTACCAATGTAGCTGATAAGTCCAAGCTAGTTTTCCTGAAGCAATTTCCTGGACGTTGTGCTTAGCTTAAAGGGTATTAGAGATTAAAGAAGAAAGAGATGGAGAGCGACATTCCTTCACACTCGCATTAATTATACTTCATCTGGCCTCTAAATCAACTCAAGTAATGCCATTTTTCAGGAAAAAAAGGGAACACATTTACTCCACAATTGCTGCAGATGACCCATCTGCTGGGCTGAAGCTACAAAGGCATTAAAATAATTTGCAATCGCTCAACTCGGAGAGGTTGAAAATGTCGCATCCACAGTTTTAAAGCTCTGCAAATTAGTTTTGGCCATTTCCCTTCAAATCGCCACAGAGATGGACACACTGAACCAGCAGACTCTACTTTTCCTGGGGTGAGTTAATGCAGTTGGACACCTTGTTTTGGTCTGCAGACTGTGAGTGTTTAATAGGCTCCTCAGGTATTCTTTTATTCCCTCATCTGTCACTCCCAATCCTTCCTTAACAGCAGTCCATTCTCAAAGACAGCCCTCCTACTGTATCTCATTTTGCAGTCACTGGGGAGACCATGCAATTAAATAAATATAAAAATATATATAAAGTTGCTGTCAAAATGTTTGTAGGCACAGAAACCCACTCTCCCACTGCATATGCACCTACTCTCTAATCACTACTAATCACTTGCTCAGAGAGAGCTCAGGAACAAAAACAACATTGGACATATCAAGAAACTTGAAGCACGGGCATTTCTGGGTTACTTGATTCATGGCAGAGGATTTGCACCACCTTGAGTAGTCTATGGAGACCAGACTTTGGTGCAGGAGAGATAGTACCTTTTGAGAACACTGTGTCATTTTTATTTCTGCTACAGCAGTTGGCATTCCTTTATATTTGCAAATCAAATGATAACTACAGACCTAAAAGAAAACTTCCATATCTCTCAACTCCTCCATCTTCTCCAAAATTATTCCACAGGCTATTGAAAGTCAAGACACATCCCAAGAAGCCTCACACCCTATATGTTTTATTTCTCTGATCCTACATTTGCAATATGGCCCAAATGCATTTCCAAATATGCATTTCCAATGTATTTCCAAATTTTACAATATGGTCCAAATTGCACGCTAATTACTTTTTTCAAGACATTTATTTGTCAAGACAGCTTACCATCAATGAGTTTTCTTATCAAGCTTTTTTCCCCCCACTTTTTTTTTTCTTGAGAGATGCTGTAGGAAACAAACCCCTAATTGTCCTGGCTGTGAAGAAAATCATGAAGCATCTAGTGCCTAGGTGGGCTACTCACTATGATGGGCCAACAAACGGACCAACAAATGCATCACTACAGTAATGGGAAGGAAGCCAAACTCTCACAGACATTAGGAGCTCATAAAAGATGCAAACCCCAAAACGAGATGTTTGTCGCTGCTTCTTGAGCTGTGCCTGAAAACAGATCTTTAAATGGTGATTAGGGTTTTGCACACAACGTTGCCCAAGAGCTTGCAGAAGTGACAAGCGATGTCTGCGTGCATGGTCCACTTTGTCATCTTGCTGCAAATTAGATATTTGCGTCTTGCACAGCGATTCCAGACGGGCGTTTTGACTCTAAGAGATGTCTCCTGTGCTTGACAGTGAATTGTCATAATAATATCTCTTTCATGAAGACACTGGCAATATTATTTCTAAAAGCTCGGGATCTGCTGTGCAACACTGCTTTTCTGCTCTAATGCTGCCTTCCACCTCCTCCTATTTAAGCGTCACTAAACAAGTAGGTTAAAAAGATTACTGCTGCTTTCAATCTTCATAATTATATATAAGGGGGGAAAAAAACATGCTGGGGATGTTTTTAAGAAAAGAGGAATTGCAAGCACGTTGCCTCCTCCAAGACAACATCTTCCAAACCCACCAAAGCAAAGGCAGGTCAGAACCTGTGAACTTAGGGGGGAAAAAAAAATCTTCCCTTACACAAAGACTGCAAATTGAGTCTGTGCAGCTCACCAAGTGAGCATTAAAATATGTGTGCATATATATATATGTGTGTGTGTATGTGTGTATATCTACGTATATATGGTGATTAGTTACAAATTAGAAGAGTTTTCACACTGCAGCAAATAAATAAATAAATAAATAAATAAATAAATAAAAGGCATTGCCCTAAGGCACTGACCTAAGTAGTAGGTTTGCAGGGGTGACCCCACGTCTGGCCGAAGAACCACATGCAAGAACCACAGCAGAACTGGCTTCAGGGGCAATCTTGAACTTTGTGCTCTAGATCAATTGTATCTTAGATGATTCACCCCTAGCCAGAGGGATGAGTCAAAGTTTAGATTTGGCAGTGAGAAGAGTCTTCCAGGAATCCATTTAGCTGGAATGTTTGGGAGGAAATAAACTACAAAACTAAGTACTGGAGTCTACAAACCTCTTGTAGTTCTTCACAATGTAAAATTAGAGCAAGTAGTTGTGAATAAAAATGAAAAGACCGTTTATTTGTCTGAGGGCAGGAGGCATTTTGGACCTTCCTAAGGAAGTGCAACACAAGCCTAACCCCCTACCTCAGGCTAACTTCAACCTGCCCTTATATCAACAAGGGATCCATAACATATCACCAAGTGTAATTCGGTGCTTCAAACTGAGCATGCTGAAGAGGGATAAGAGAAGAAGCCTCTGTGCTGCACTGCAACCTGCACAACCACCGAGCAGCTCCGAGTAATTAATACCTGGCCAGAGACCAGAAAGCGCTGACTTTAAGCTTTGCCAGAGGCAGAAAGTGTATATATATGGGCAACCAGTCCATTTCTATTTTAAGGAAAGTCATTCTCTCTACAGAGCACTCATCTGCCTGTCAGTGGCTTTATTGATTTGGGGTTGTAATTCAGGACATTTGTCCCTTATGAACTTTTGATGGCAACAGATGGTAGGCTGCCTTGCTTCCCCCTTCCTCTCTGCTTTTATTCCAGCTCTTGGGACAGCTCCTGCAAATGTCCTTGTGTGTAGGAGTGCTGTTATCTTTGATGGCCCGCAGGAGGCTTCGGCATCTGTGTGAAAGCGTCTCCAAGGGGTCCAGGATGTACATCCAGGCTGCGGGCACCATCTGCTTTCTGGTAGGTTGTGAAAGACAGCGGGAACTTCCACTGAGCACCAACTTCCATGAATCCAGTGGGGCATTAAGCTGGGAAATACACCACCTCTTCTAGCCTCCTTTTTTTTTTTTTTTTTTCATTTTTTTCAAAACCACTGATACAATTCTGCACATTTCTCTTTCTCCAGGATACCTTTAGGTCCTGCTACTGAGTTAGAAAGAAAAGAGAAGAAGGATTTCATCTTTGAATTTGCAGTACAGTCAGCTTGGTTTTTTCCTCCTTTCATCTCAGGAGTCAAAAACTTGCTAGGTACAGAGAATCTCTGCAGTGAGTTTTGTGCTGCAAAAAGGAGGCAGAAAAAAAAAAATGAATACAACCCAGAGGATTTCCAAAGGGTTTGGATTGCACTGAAGAAATAATCAAATAGACTGGAGAGATTCAATATAAAATTTGAAAATTCAATTGCTTTAAAAACCATAATCTCAAAAATATGAT
>JAVCKT010013843.1:14244-38435 GCA_032273925.1 Rhynchotus rufescens
ATGATAACTGGAGAAGGTATACAATGGGGAGTGGAAAAAATAAGAAACTGAAGCAAATGCTGAGGAAACAGTCTAAGGCAGCAAATGAAACTCTGTTCAGCAACTGCCACAGAATTTTTACTTGTTGCTTCCTCTGTATTTGAAGAACAGCCACAGAAAAGCAAAGGCTCCAATCCCAACAGTGCTCCTGTCTCAAGATCTGGCCCAGATTTTGCTGGTGGAATGCTGCACTTGGGCCAATACCAACTGCTCCTTGGAGAACATCACATTAAAAAGGCTGTCCAGCTGTTAAAACGGAGCCAAATCTCTGCTTTGGATTAACGGCAAGCGTGCACACGTGCCCAGCCCCGCAATGTGCGACCCTTGCCAGCTACAAAACGCTCTGGAAAAGGAAACCTTTTCCAGAAAAGGTCCCAAAGGTGCCCAAAAGACAACCTTTTGGGCAGCAGTAAGGCAGACTGGCAGCACTTCAGGCAATAGGGGGAACTGCAAAATATTGGGAAATTTTGCAGCCCTTCTCAAGCTCATCAGTTCAGCACGGCTGCCCTACTCCTGCTTTCTGAAGGTTGTGTCCCCTCTTTCTCCACTTGAATGGCCACAGACGTGCAACTTGGTTCTATTTGTTCATCATATCTTTCCCACTATGACAACAGAGCTTTGCTAAGTTCTATTGGTTCACGTCACAACTTGTTAATCAACAAATTGCCCAAAATCAGCTCATGAAATCCCTACCCCTCTGTCTCAAAACAAAACCCCAGCAGGCACAACAAATATTACAATCCTAAGCTAAGCAACTATGAAAAATGTCTTCATAACCAACAACCTTTTGTCCATGGTTGAACAACTAAAGCTTTTGGCTATCTTGTGTTGCCTAAGAATGATAGGAAGGGCTTTTGAAATGTGTCTACATGCATGCCTTAAGACAAAACAGAATCATTGCCCCACAAATCCCTTTAACGTCAGGAATGCCACCATGAAGAAAGGGCAAACATGCCCTCAAATGCCTCAAGATGACATCTAAAAGTAAAAAAAAAAGAGTCCTTTCCAGTAGTTCCAAAACAACCACTTTGCAGGAGCTGACCAATGAGCTATTGCAGGATTTCTTCTGTATTTATTGCTTCTGTGGTCTCTGTTTGGAAATCGCCCTTTGGGTATCATTGTGGGAGCATAAAGAAATCACGTAACTCTTGGAGCTGGTGTCATACGATATGCCGAATTTCACGGCAACGTTGATGGCTCTTTTAGCAGCCTGGGGGTTTTTGCAGCATTTAAGAAACACATATGCTTAGAGTAAACACTAGCTAATAGCAACCCACAGACAGCTTTCCCTGCAGTCTCACGCATCACGCTGCTCAGCACCAAACTCTAACCTTGTTCATACGCAACATTCATTAGTGTAATGCAATGTCCAAGAGCAGCCACTGCTGCTAATTAGGTTCCTGGATAAATCTCATTTATCATAAATGAAAGCACATTATTTTTACTCTCCCGCTATCCTGCTTTCTGGTTTTCTACTCTTAATTTTCTCATCTTCTACTGTCAGGTCCCATCGGAGACAGGATTGTAGGAGAATCTGACTCTTATGACCTGGGGAGAGATCTGAATGCTGAAGGACTTTATGGGTTTCCTCCTACTTAAACACATATAGATTAAAGAGCATATGAAGTTAACTGGATACCTGCCTGTTACACTATTTCCATTTGCAGCCATGCTCCCTTAGTTACACAGAGGATGGCTGACCAAGCAAGGTCTGCAGATATAATGCAAGATCTATGGACACGATCATAGTTTGTTAAGCTTATAACATAATAATAAAGGAAAAATAAGGGGAAAAAAATCTAGTCTTAGGAATGAGTACATGCTTTGCAGCGATACGGCAGAGCTGGTTTTACACAGCAGCCGCTTGGGCCACGGCAGATGCAACAAGCATGTGATGGGAGGTCTCCTGAAATCATTGTAATTCAACCAGGAATGTCATACGTGACAGAGCCTGTGTTCATGGTAAAGATTACTATGGACATCACACCATGGGAAAAGGCAACACTGGCATCCCCAAATACAGGGTCCAGAGTTCCCTCCGCTATTAGACTACAACCTGACTCCCTGTGACATTCCCTCCTTGGCTACAGGTTGTATGAGAGAAGCCTTGGACACCTTAAATCACATATTATATCTGCATAATTATATGAAAAAACAAATACAACACCTGAAAACTTCTCTGCACACTTCCAAGAGCTCTCAGAGAGTTAGAGAAGTTTAAAAGAACTGGGAAGGGCAGAAGTCACCTTGAGAACTACCAATCTGCCTAAAATCAATGTTGACTGTTAATCTAGGAACTATGAAAGATTATTTAAAAAATATAATATATACCAGTTATCTGTTTTCTTCACAGAAAGAAGGTGGCCATGATAAGATGAAGGCTGTCTCTCATAAAGGGAAATGTGTGGATCTAGTATACGGGGATTTACTGAAGGAAATGTGGCTTCTTGATTAAAAATATCATTATATATGTTTAGAAGGAAATAAGATTAATTAAAAACTGATTCACTGAGAGATTTCAAAATGTAGTTAAAAGTGAGCAATGGCTGTTGAACGCAATTCCCATAAACCAGATAAACTGAGATCGGCTCTCATCTGCAAGTTCCTAGCAGGAAGGTAAGCACTGCAAGGGCTTCATCAGGGACAGAGCCATCATGAGTTGAACGCCTCCAAGACAAGGTTTGGTTTCTTTTCAAGAGACATAATTCGGTCTTTCTTAAGGAAGAAAGAAAATCAATTGTGCCTGTCCATGGAAGTTGGACGTGCCATTCAGTAGCATTAAAACTATGTACCTGACATAGCCCGGTCATCTGGCCATGGATTACAGCCTTGGTCAGATGGCCAAGGGAAGCTAGGCCATCCCTTGTTCCAGGGGAGGAACAAGGAGATGTTTAGGATTTGAGTTTTCCTATTTAAGTGGCTACCTTGCTGATTTGTACTATGCTTCAGCCAGCTGCTTCTCCTTAGCATCCTTGCTAGCAGCTTACCAGAACATTAATTCTCAGGAAGACGGTTGTAATATCCTAAATTATTAAAACTCCAGTATTTTTACCATTTCTCTGAGGATAGTCTAGCCTCAGCTTGATTCTTCCTGGTCTAATCTAGAATTCAGCATCTCAATACCCATACACATGTTTTGTCAGATCATTTTCATGGCATGAAATTCCCTTTCCATATCTTTCCGACACTTTAAAATACATAGTTCTCGTTGTGTTGTGAACTGCTGAGGCATATTATTTTTCTTGGCATGCATTACCTCGTATTTCCCTACGTCATATGTAATTTGCTACTTGATTCCCACAGTTAAAGTCAGCCTGGAAATTATCGTCCGACTTATTTTTCAGCTATCTCCAAGTTGTATTTATTGGAAAGCCAGTTGTGTGATGTTTCCCGAGACAGGATAGAATTGAATTTCGAATGCCTTCCTGATGGCCCATAAAAGCAATAAAGCTGTCACCTTCTGCCTGCGCATTAAAAATTCATCCCCTGTAAGTAGAGGACAAACGCATAAAAGGATCATTAAGATTTGCAAATGTAGTAGACGCAGGGAAAATAATAAAAAGACAGACTTGCCTCTGACTGGACATAAAGACACTTAATAGATTGGTGCTCAAATGCCTCTATTTATTGAGCTTGCTTTGAGTGACCCAAGAAAATCGCTCCCATTAGGAACGTGACTGAAGTGCACTTTCTCTCATTGCACAAGTGTAATTTCTCTTGACATTATTAAGAAAGCAGAATTGATGTGAAATTACAATTGCTTCCCCAAAATAAAAAAAAAAAAAAAAAGATGCTGTTTTGAGTTCAGCAATCCTAGCCAGACAAATTATCTATGTGACTACTTTCCTGATGAACGTAGGACGTCAAAGGCGGCTCTACCAGCATTTAAAGTCTATTCCCCCTTGCAGCAGAACTTCAATGTATATTTTAAGCCTATGAAACCATCCTTGAGCTTGCTGTGGGTAAATGACTCCCTAAACTCAGTCAACAGAGTTGTTATAAACTGTTTTTTCTCTTTTCTGAAATGATATCTGTGCTCATATTCTCACTTTTCCTCTCTCTTTCCCATCTCATGAGTCTTTTTTTTTTTTTTCCCACCTCCGCACTGATCTTACCCTCACCAAAAGGTTCAAGCTAGCATGTTCCGGTCAACAGAACAGGATCAACATCCAGAAAAACGAAATCTTTTCTCAACTCTCCAGCAACTTCCTTCAAGTGTTCTTTCTCCGTCTGCTTTGATTCAAATGCAGAAACATCCAGATGTTGTTTAATATTGAAAATTTTATGTGCTCCATTTTGTTATGGTGCTGATAGCTTGCTATTTTGAAGATACTTTTGCAGAGCTGTTTAAACACATATAGTTGGAAATGATTTCACATTTCACAGCAGAATATTTTAATATAAATTCCACCAACAGGCAGGTTCTCTGGAGATGATTTATTCTCTCCAGCCTGACATATCTTTGTACCTTTATCTTCTCACCCTCATTCTGAGTAATCATTTTCGGACCAAATTCCTATTTACGATAGGTTTATCTTTACACATTAGCACAAAGATGCTGCTGGGGAGAAAAAGAAAAAAAAAAAAACAAGAAAAAAAAATGCTTGTCTTGGATCAAGCAGCTTTTCTACAAATCCTACGACAAAGCACAAGCAAGAAACAAAAGCTCTGACTTGAAAAACAAAGCGGAACCATCACTTTGATTAAACCTGACTGACAGCTGCTCAGCAAAGCCAAGCACACTTACTGCTCTTCTCCCAGTAAAATATGTAGTAAAATGCCTTAATGAAAGTCATCTTCCAGACTATACAAGCAAGGAAAAGACCCTCCCTCACACCTTGGCTTGGCAGAGCTTATCACAGCACATGGAAGCCCCATATCTGATTCCTTCCTCTCCCTAAAGAGGAGAAAAACACAATCAAACAAGAAAATCCAGCATTTACTACATCTCAGGAGACATTGATTTGCACTTCTTTTGGAGGATCTCTTCGCATTGAGTGTCTTCCCCAGGATAAATTAACATTACCCCAACCAGATTATCTGGTAGCACCCTGGTTAGGACTTTCTGCCCTGAGAAACTGGTTTAGGTCACCTCAAGCACAAGGAGAAAACTGGATCCACATCCCTCAGGGGACAGGCTTTCTGGCTAAGAGCAGATTAAAGAAAGTGAACTCCATTTTTTTTCCTCCTTTAGTTAAGTGAACGTCTCCTCTACTTACCCTTTACTTCACTTTATTTGGAAGCTCCCAAATAGGAGATATTCTTTGTTTTGTTCAAATCAACAAGAATTCTACAGTTTTAATTCAATGAAGGAGAAAACTTAATTAATCAAAAGCCTTTTCTTTTGTCTGGGTAGCTCATTAGCCAAAAATGGATCTCCTGCAGGCATCCACAGGCTCACAGATGACAGCGATAAGCACAAACTCATTAGAAAATTAGCTCACATCAGTTAGGGAACATTTTCATACGTATTATATTATTTCATACATATTATAGCACAAAGGGAGACACTAAAACCTAGGAACAAGGGAGACAACACAACCAATTTACCAAACCTTTGATCTGCAGGAAAGCAGTGATCAAATAAGGTAATTTTATTCCACAAGATGCAACATGAAAATACAAGCTTTGAGAAGAGATTTACTCTTGTAGACCAAGGATACTTTCTGTACCAATTTTTTTCTCTACTAATTGCACTTTTCTCTCCTTAGATCTAAACTTGCTGTATCTTCATACTTGTTAAAACCATTTTTAAAGGGGACTATGAGTTACATCTATAAGGCAGATGGCCAAGTCTCAAGAGAGCTACAAATCATAAAGGAGATCTCCATCTAAACAGTTCTAAATATATTAAAGGCTTTATATGTTACCTTCCTTGCATCCTGCTAATACATAGCACAAAAAATAGCAGATATGCTTTAAAAATTGGATGCTGTGACCCTTCTAATGCTTGAGCATGCCACCAAAAGTGAATAAAATTAAGAAAACCCCAACCTAGCCATATTCAGTATGTCTTCCTTTTGCAAAACCATACCCACTTTCACATGTGCAAGCAGCCTTCCTATCGTCACACTATCACTGCAGATGTCCACTATAACAAATTCATACTATAGGTTTTTTAAACAGAAAAATAAAACCATGGTATTGGTCATCTTGTTCCTAGCTACAGGGCAGAGAAGACAACCCAGAGGGCAGAGGCAACGTTTGGAAGCATCAAGTCAGGACTGAGCACAGAAAATGTCCCAGCCAGCTTAGCTAGTAGCAGGACAAGTGCTCATACCATGAAAACCGGATAAAACTTAGAAACTCGTTGCTAACATGAGCCAGAAATCCTATTATAGAGATATTTCCAAAGACAATACTACTAGCAAGTATCAAAACAGTATGGCAATTTACTCCAAAAAATAGCTATATACCATATCTGTTCTAGTGCTTTAATGCAAGCAGGAGAAATAAAAACTTGGCCAGCTCAGCCCATCAGAGGTGTTTAAGTTTTAATCATGTCCATGTGCTGCTCCTTACTGCACCTGATGCCAGGTGGCCACCCCCTCTGAAACCAGACTTGAGAGGCACTACCCAGGGAAAGCTAAATTTAATGATAGAAAAAATAAATCTGGGAAAACCTGAGATCCTGTCTGTGCTCCTAGCTCCATCAACAGCCTTCAGCAAGTCCAAGAGATTGTTTTGTTTGGACATCAAGGGAAGGAGCAGGAGACCTTGAGAGAGACAGACTAAAAGCTCCCTTAGCCGCCTTCTTGGCAGAAGATATATTTCAAATATTTGTTACAGTCAATTCTCTTCTTCCTACCTGCCAGATTAACTATTGACAAGCTTGCCAAGCCGTAGGCATAACTCAACGAGACAGGGCAAGGCAAATAAATACAGCATTGCTGGTAGGAGGTGAAGGAATGGAAATGGATTGCACTGTGATAACACACTTGAAGTGTCCTTCGTCATAACCGCTTTACAGAGATCATGTAAACACAGAAAAATATCAGATTTTCTTATCAGCTGTTAGCCTAAAAATTCCCTGTAAGAAGATTGTGGTATTTCACCCACCCCTCTCACTGCACCCAGAGTCCAAGCTAGTGGCTTTCCCTATCATGAGATGCTCTTGCTCCAACACTCATTCAAAGACCCTGTCTGCATTTTGCATCTCAGGGTGGTTTATTTTGCATTCAGCAATGGGGTTCATTTGTAGTCAAGAACTGTATTATCCAGATTAATGCAGAAGATTAAAATCACCCCGTGAGAAGGATATAGTCCAGTTCATGCGTTTTATGTTCTGATACGCATGGCTGCAATTTACAAAGGAACCAATAATTCATTTATTTCAAAGCTCCAAAGAGCCAGAGAGGGCTATTTCATTTTTGCTTGAGCAAAAGTATACCAAGACACATATTAACCCCAAGAGGATTTCCAATCAGCCGTACAAGATTACCCAATCTTTACTCAACCAAGATCTTAAGTCTTAAGTCTTAAGACTTTTTTGTTTATTAAGAGTTAACTGAAGTGACAGCTAATCAGGGCTTCTTCATTCCTGTTGAACTGCTT
Source organism: Rhynchotus rufescens (assembly GCA_032273925.1). Lineage (NCBI taxonomy): Eukaryota > Metazoa > Chordata > Aves > Tinamiformes > Tinamidae > Rhynchotus > Rhynchotus rufescens. Next base: position 21,838 of record JAVCKT010013843.1, read on the forward strand.
TTAAGCAAAGGTTTACCAAATGGCGTGGGAAATAAATAATCCTTTTTTTAAGTGATTTTTGGAAGAAGTGGCACAGCAATTTCTGTTTTTCAGCAGCCCATTTCTCATCCATGGCTGGCTTAGATGGGCACTGTGATAATTGCCATCCATCCCTAAGGAAAGATGAAATGAAAACTAAACACTTTGATATGCAAGTTTACTAGCTAAAACATATGGTATTTTTCTTTCCACAGAGGCTCTCTTGAAAAGTACCAGTTATCCTTCTCCAGCACCGTTCAGAGACCTTCAAATCTGACCTCTTCAAATCTCTTCTTCAAATCTGCAATGTATTTACGTAAGAATTATAAAAATGCCTGCCTCAATGAATCTGATTCATTTTTTGACTTGTAAAAAATAAAACAAACACTGGAATACAAATTAAATAATGCCAAGAATCAACACCCAGCTTCCATTTTTGCTCACCTTGATTGTCAAAGCCTTCTTCTCAATTGCAACCAATACTACTATGATCATTAGAAACAGGCAAGCATAGCCCTGTTTTCATTAAGCCTATGGTCTTGGGCAAAATAATTAGCCTTTGCAAATGCAAAAACATTTACCAGACATTAAAACCAGCTTTACAGCAAAGTTAGACTTGAATAAATACTTCATTAAAAATAAAAAAGAGACTCTAAGTCAATACACTGGGAAATGGTCTCCCTAAAGTAACTGGAATTCGTCAGTGCAATTCAACTAATAACAAAATTTAAAAAATGTCTTGCAACATTGCACACTAATGTCTTCGCTCTGTATCTTCATAAGAAAGGCTCTGAGAGTTGTAGGAATAAAGGGAAAGATCTTCCCATGGTAATTTTGAGAATGTAGATTGAAGGCTCAGGCATCCTTCTTGGAACCAAGGCTCTGCCAGTTTCAGGAATGTCATCCAGTTCTTTTGGTTTGAGCCAGCACAAATAAAAAGGACAAAAAACTAGCTTATATAAATTCAGCCACGTGCAAATCATGATCTGGAGGAGGTGAAAAAACATAATAGAGAGCCCGAGCCCGCAGTCCAACTCCAGGAGTAGCGGTAAGATGACTGCTCTTTCTTGCCATCCCAATCACCATCAGGTCATGGTGACCCATCAGTAAAACTCATAGCAGGAATAGCACTTTCACATCAAGGTAGCCTTTTCCACTGGCTTTTAAAGCAGTTGCCATGGCAGCAGAGCTGATCCTGCCTGACCTATTTTCTTTGCATGTGGTGGTCATCGTACGGAGCTTCTTGCCAGCGCATTTTGTCTTCATGCTTATCTACGTATTTAAGCATTAAGCATCTAACCCTCAAAATGAAAACACTGGGGTTTAATTTAGTTTGCAAAAGCTACAGCTGCATTCAATAGTCTTTTTTTTTCTTTTTTTTTTTAAGCGGTTACATTTTTAAGTTTTTTATTTGATTCTGGTGGCTGTAGTAAACATAACCCACTACTGGAAAGTCTGCGGTTTTTGGAAACATTCATTGGTGCAAGAAAAAAGGGAGTAAAAAAAAAAGGGGCTTTCTGATTTGAATACTGGAGATACTGCATGCCACAAGCCTATTACAAAGTAAAACAGAAGTTATGGGTATTATTTCTGTTAAGAAAAATGCATTTTTTATTACAGAGGGTTACACAGCACTGGTTGAGTAATCAGCACAGATTAATTACTCTTCTGCCTCCGCTCTCCTCTGTAGCTGGACATGGCAGCAAAACGGACTTCACCTCTCACCAGAGTCAGCTACTGCTTCACCTTCTACCAAATTTCATTTAACTCTTCTTTTTTTAGATGGTCTGTTGTCCATCAGAGTCCACCAAACACAGCAATGTGCCCTCTAATACAGAACTGACCCCCGAGCTTCCTCCTGAAATCTTTCCAAAACAGTTTCCTCAAAGAAGGAAAAGTTCTCCTGCTCTGGACAAAGCTTGGTTTTCCTCTTTTCATCCCATTTATGGATATGTTTGTAAGTTCCTCGATTTGTTTAGTTGGGTGGAGGAAAATGCTAGGCTCCTTTCCCACCAAGAGGCAGACCTGTAACCAGCTCTGCCCATCCAGAGATCCTCCTTCTACTCAGGCCTTTGGAAGCCTTGGGCCTGCTCTCCATATGAACAGCTCTTAACCCCTCTCCTGCAGAAATTCTACACCTTCATTTGTGTTTTGTGTTCATTATTGATTGCACAGACCCTGTACTGAGAAGTGAAACCCAGGAGGTCTTTCTCCTAGCAGTGTCCTAGGCTTGTATTTTCCATTTCTGAGTACTGTGAACATGTAAACATTACAGAGGAGAAATGTGGTACCCACCACATGAATTTTGAGAATTCATTGGTGGTGGTGGGAAGGGATTACTGCAAGTCTGGAGTTCAGCCTCCCGCTTGAACCAAGACTTTTGCCAAAACTACACCAGAGCAGCTATGGCTTTGTCTGTTAAAGCCTTGGACCTTGGACACAGATTCCCCCACCCTCATCTTTCTGGTGAGTTGTCCTAACCACAGCATCTTCCTGAGAAAGTAGTTTGTTCTCATGTCCTGCATGATCTCCCATTGCTCAACTCATGGTTGTTGCCTCTATTTTTTACCCGGCATTACCAGAAAAGAGTCCAACTCCATAGCATTTTAACTGCCCTTCCAGGTAGTGGGAAGTTGTTCTCAGATCTGTTCCAGACAGAACTTTGCCAGCCTCAGCAAGCCAAGCTCCCTCCATCTCCTTTCATGGCTCATGTGCTCCAGAACTACGACCCTTCTGGTAGCCTCCATGGGGCCTGCCTCACCACTCCGCATGATCAGGGGTCTCAAAGCACAGCCTTTCAGAAGTGGCCTCTCTGGCACACAATAGGGAGGATTAAAACCTTAACTTCCATCACATTCAGTTTGGCACCTACTTTTCAAAAGACCACCTGCCCAGGTAGTCAATTTTATAGCCTATGCAGACGCATTTTGAATTTCTGAGGTTGCTTTTGGCTCAATAGTCAAGTTTCTCAAGGTCCTTCTCAAATGACAGTCCACTCCTCAACTTGTCGTAGTCTTCCTTTACCTCCTAATTTTCCCCAGCTGCACATTTATTGAAGATACTTCCTGTTTTTTCAACCAGCTTGTCAACTTGGAATCGACAGCCTCAGTATCAACCATTAAAAAATAGCATTTTTTACTATAGACAACTGGACATCAAGCCCCTCTTGAAGCCTGGCCAACTTGCAACCCATCTACCCATCCATGTCACCATCTCATAGCTCCTCAGCTTCCAAATAAGGACACCACAGCAGGGTGTCAACAGCTTTTCTAAAGCCAAGACAAATTACATCACCACTCTCCCATCATCCTCCACAGCCAGTCATTCAATCGTGCAAGAAATCAGTCACCGAGGGAGCAGAAAATTCTTTCATTATTACTGAAATATTCTGTCCCCAAATCATTCAGAAGCTTTAGCTTACCCTACGGATGCCTTTTTTTTTTTTTTTAATCAAACAAATGGTTTGCCAAAATGCTTATCTTGGCACTAAAACCACTGCTGTCAAATATTAAATCAAATAGACTCTTCTAGAAAATAGTCTGTCTTCAAACTATTCTACCAGGTGTGGAAAATGATAACTATTTTTCTACTTCTACTATATAGACCAAATTCCAAGCGTCAGACATATTTTAAACAAGGTCTAAGCAAGAAAGCAAGGTTTCCTTGGCACCCGTTAGTCGTTCCCTAAAAGTTTTATTTTCACTGGAGAACTCAGCTGGTTTTGCAATTACCAGCACAAGACAATTAAGAGTTTTGCGAAGAGGACAAGCATCAGCACATGCCATAACAGCAACATGGTGAAGAGCTGGAGGATGAAGATGGTAGGAGAAATGGGGAGTGCCCTGATTCAATAGCCCTTTCCACTGGGAAAAGAAGAGGAAAAATAGATTTTACTATAACTGGCAAACACCCAGTGAGTGACTAGTTATTCCCCTTGGTCATGAGTTATTTGTGTGGCATCGGACGTCAAACCATAGCGGGTCTTGCTATTAAAGGGCTGCTCTGTGGTTCCAAAATGGGAGATAGCCTATAGCAAATAAATGGAAGCTGAAAATGAGATTTGGAGCAAGCTAATCACTTGAACACTATATCCTATAACTCAGCAGCAAGAGGATTGAGAAATGTAACCTAAAGGCGTCGTTTTCCCCAGTCAGTCCCAATGGTTGCAAGCAACGGCTGGCAAGAACATTTCTCTGCAATGGATTTCCATGGTCAACAGAACACTGCTGGTGAAAAACACTGCCATTCATTTAATGCAACTGTTCCACCGCCTACTGAACCATCATTTTGGACTGAAAAAGAAAAAAAAGCAACAGCGAACAGATACTATTATCTGCAAGCCATACAAAATGTCCAATCTAAGAAACCAGGGGATTTTACAACTTAGTTTTCAGTATCTCTTGTTTTACAGCTGAAACTTGATAAGACTGCTCAGTCCCATACAAGTATCTACTAAGTTGCTTTATTTAGACAAATGAGTGTAAAATAAATTTTCTGCCTCACTGGAGCAAGTAAAATTTGTATCACCAGCATCAGTGTCATTGAATGTAATTCAAGGCATGTGAAAAACTTTCTAAGTCGCAATTTTTCTCGCAAGACAAGGAGCTGAGGGCTTCCCTATGTGGTCTTATATAATATGGAGAAATTTAAACATTTCTTCTTAGAAGAGGGGAGAATGGACAGAAGCTAAACTCCTGCAGCCTGTTAATAAACTTCCAGGTTACTCATTTGGAAAATTTATTAATAAATAAATAATACATTTCTAGCAAGACGGAGATGTGGAAGGGCCATCAATCAGCAGGCTAATCTTGGTTTGCCTGTCAAAAAAACCCCAAATATTTCTGAGCAGCTTAGGCGACATCGCTGAAATCCTTCTCACAAGCTCATCAATACCTGTGTGATTCCTCTGAGGACAGGGCACTAGCAGATCCTTTGGGAGGCAGATACTTGCAATGTGAGCATGAAAACAGACAGAAGAACAGGCACTGTCTGTGGTGATAATGTTGGATGAATGGGTAACCATCATTTTAGAACATACCACGTTTTCTTCATTTTTCACCCAAGGGAGCCAAGTCTACCTTGAGGACATCTTCAGAGTGGTCAGGTCAGGACTACTGCATTCCTGATTTTACTTTGGTTTCTAACCTACTGATTAATGTACTGCATTAAAATTAATTTGCTGCAGACTACTGCCAAAGGACCTCAAGCCTTGCTTTTCTTCCAGGAGGTCCCAAAGAGATTTCTGGAGGCTTTGTCTGGGCCGAATGTCCTGGGCGAAACATCGTTGAAAGACATTGTATGCGGGCATATGGTCAGCGTGACAAACGGGGAAACATCTGCTGTTCTCTAAGTGATTTCTTCTGCAGCAATTCGCTTTTTCACTCTGCTTGACTGCGGCTGTGAACTCTTGCAGCTCTGCTCAGCCCTCTGCTCCATGATCTCCAACACGCTCCTCTCCTCCCCAGATTCGTGTCCTGGCACCGGGCAGCCCAGGCTGCAGCTGGGAAAGGCATTTGGCCAAGAGCAAGCAGACACACAGCTGCTATAAGGGCATTTGCTAAATACCCGTGTCCCTGGGTCATTCATCTGGATGAAGACCAGCAAGAACAACTTGGGCTTGGGTGTTTTCATCCATGAATCAAACAGCAGAGTAAAAAATAACACCATTTAATAAAGTGGAAGTGAAAAAAACATTGCACTTGGCCTGAATAAAGACTGTAGGGCGGAGTTTTCTGTGCTCGCTCTACTTTAAAACTAGCATCAATACTTGACTATGAACCCAGGGAAGTGAAGAAAGTAGGAATCCTTCTAAAACAGTTATTAATTCAATTATAAATAACAGATTAGATTGCAGATGCCAAATAACAAATCATACACTCTAACTTCTTGGGCAACACATTCTCATGGCTCTTGGGTCAGCTCTATCCAATTCTCTCTTGAATTAAGGACACCTGAATAGCCTCTTGTCCTATTGCTGGCCACCACTGAAAAGAGGCTGGCCATATCCTCCTTGCTCCCTCCTTTAAGATATTCATATACACTGCAGGTTGCTTGGGAACCGCTGTTCTCTAAAATGGCTTGAAGGATGATTGAAGACTTCAAACTCGTCCAACATGGACTATGTTTGCTTGTAACAATTTTAAAAAAATCTAAGAGGAGTTAACAGTGGTAGGAAATAAAGTGAGGTCTTGAGCGTCATGAGATCATGAGCATATCTTTGAGGGCATTTTCCTTACTGGTAGAATAACTTCTGTGGTAAGAAAAAACACCACGCTGTAGAAAGGAAGCCGCTTCATGGCTGGTTTTCCTTTGAAATGTAAATTTTTCACCTCTTAGAACGCAACCATCCTACTAGCAAAATAGATTTCACCTGCCCAAGAACACTTTGGGCTAAACAAAGAAGTAAAAAAAATTCCAAATATCTCAAAACCCTTCAGGCTCACAGATGCCTTATTACCACCTCCCCGCCATGGCCTTCCTGCACCACATATGGCTTCTTCATTTGAGCAAAGCCTTGAATTGCTCTCTGAGGTAGATGTCAGGGGAACGAAGTGGCCGTCTTTGGCAAATTATTTAACGTCGTCTTACAGAGCGCTTTGTGAATTGCCATGCTCAAGGGCAAGAATGATGGGGAAAAAAAGAATTTTCTTCTATTACACTCTTGCTAAAGCTGCAAACCAACAGAAACAAAAATAAACAAAAATAAAAATGATCCTTAAGTGCAAATGTTTTGGCTGAAGGTGAACATATGCAGAGCAACACCGGAGGAGAAGAATCAATGCGAGTTAATGGTATTCCTGGTAGCAGATGCAGAAGTGGTAATCAGGTGGAGTAAACACCCAGAAATGTTAGTGTACAAACAATCAGATTTTGTCAATCCACAAGAGTAGAAAGAGCAAAACTGCATAAGCAGAATTGCTTTGTGCCTCATCTACATTTGATGCTATTCCTCTGTCAGGGTGCCAAGAGCAAGGCAAGTATACAGAGAAATGGATCGACTCCCCTTCACATTAAATCCTAATATTGATTACGGTGGACGCCAAGCCTGGGACAGTCTGGGGAATGTTGTATACAATCCCCTACCACCATTCGTGGTACAGGAGAGTTTAGCTCCTGCGTTTAAAATATTCCCACCTAAAGTTTCAATGATTCCTTTGATTCAAGGGGGACATTACAGCTCCTCCTTTTCCTCCTCTTGCCTTACTGTCTATTGCCTCTGTTGCAAATTTTCCTTAGATGAAAAACATAATTAACACTAAACTTCTTACTTAAAAAAAACCAGCATCTACACCAGCTTTTTTGTATGTCTTAACAGCATTCATGTGGGATTACAGAGGCTAGACTTTGGCTGCTCCAACCATTTAGTATAAGTGTATTTTTTTTTTATAAAATCTTAACCTGGCCTTCTCGCTGGCAAAATAAATGAATAAAAACCAGAGAGACTATTTTTCTTGCTAAAGGGCAGCACAAAATTGACAGTTTGATACTTCGGTACATCACTTCAGTTCTGCTTCGGTGCCCAGCCAGGCACGGTGGCACAGGGGAAACCACCATCTCGCTTTCAGCTGCTTGCAAACACAAGCTTTTCTCCAAAATACCTTCAAACTGCCTGAGCCTGGGCTGCGTTTCAAGAGCAGAAGCCAACACGACAAGCTTGTGTGTCTAAATCAGACATACCGCTCCTCCTACAATGGCCACCTGAAATATCACCCAATGCATCTCTTGCTCTCCCCTCTTCATCCATCCTCATCCTTTATACATGAGCTTTGGAGAGGTAGAGGACCTCCCAAGGGATCTCGATGGTGCACGGAGCATCTTCACCACCTCCAGCTATACACTCAGCATCACATCATGAAAAAAGCCACTATATTTCTCCCCTCTATACATCCTACCATGCCTGCCCAAAGACATACGATGATCTTCTTCCTTCCATTATGCCAATTCCTAAATTCCTTCCTGATCTTTATTCTCCTGGTTGTGCTCCCATGGTTGCTCTATGGTGCTCCCCTGCTACTGTACCTCATTATGGTGCTCCCCTGCTACTGTACCTCTTCTGTATCCCACTCTTGAGGTGGGACAATGACTTTGGCTGCTGGCACCAAAGACCATTTATAGCTCGTACTTCCACTGTAATGGCAGAGGAAGGTGAGCTGATTTCCACAGTTCTTGGTAGATGCTGTGTAGGTATTGCCATTCTTGCTAGATCTTAACGTGGACATGAAATTTGTTCTCATCTTCTCTTTGACATAGTTTGCTAATCATATGTTTGATCTGGTGTTTGTTGGCCTGGAGAACATCAATGAAACCAAGGCAGGTAACTATCTTCTTCATGGTGGTCTCAAGCCAGAGGCAACCTGGCAGTGATAAGACTGTCAAGTTCTGTCCTCCTAAGAACAATCTTTGGGCTGTTTTTCAAGCCTCAGAAAGTTGGAGAATCCTCAAGATGGGTGACATCCAGATCCTGTGGATGTGGACTCTTCAATCCAGCTCTCTTGACCTGCTCTCTTTCCATCTTACCTGGGGCAGTCTCCTCCATTTTGTAAAGTGAAGGGATAAAGAGAACCCTGGACTGGATGGGCTCCTGACTTGAACTAGTACATCTATTCCTACCTAAAGGGTAACTTCACATGAAGAGTATATGTGTTTATCTACCTCATACAAATAATTTCCTTTCCCTCTTTCTCTGCTATCCCATTGGTTTGCTTTGTCCATGCTTCAAGTGCTTTGCAAGAGGTTTTTTCTTCATGTCAAGACCCTTTTTGCAGGTTTAGTCATCCGAAACAGTCGTAGGACATATGCTTCACCACAGCAACCTCAATTTCAACTCTTTTCAAAACCTTTTCCTCACTTTGCCACACTCTTTTAGCTCTGCTCCCACTCCTATCCTGAGATGCCCTTTGGGAAACATTTTATATGAAACTGCAATCTTTCAAACATAAAGTCATTTAATAACACTTCACTTTTTTATACATATGCTTTCCCTGTCATTGATAAATGACTTCAGTGAAAAGCAAAACACTCCCCCTTAAAATAATCATGCCGATCGTGCCAATTTCAGCATGTGTTGCCATCAAATCTAGGGTTCACTGCTGTAATTCCTCAGAGAGATGAGTGTGTAAACTCTTGTTTCTTAGATATAATCAACTCTATCATGCTTTGTCAGATGAAAACCTTCCACCTAGGCTGTTTGGGTCTCAGCTAAAAACACAGGCTAGACTAAAGATCCAACATTAAAGGCAAAAAAAAAAGTAACCTTTATTTTCAGAAAAATTATGATTTGTGACATTAATATCAAACTTAAGTGTAGAGTTTGGGCTAACAAGGATATCTTGGGTTTAATTTCCCTTCTTTTTTTTTGCTGCCTATTACCAGAGTTTTATTTAGAAGGATTCAAGATTGTGTGTGTGTATGTGTATGACTTCCTTTAAGCTTCCTATTCTGAGGTTAGCTCCTTCCTCTAAGGCTGTACCCAATATTTATCTTTTGTTCTGCTGATCCATTCCAGGATCTTGGATGAAGCAGAGTTTACACAATGCACCGGAACATTAGGCAGCTTTATATGCAATATTTAGAAAGATTTTGTGAAAAAAAATACAATATTTACTTTTCCAAGTCAGTCTGGTCTTTTTTGGAGAGTGGATATTTATCCTCCTCCATCAAACTTTTATGATTTAGCAGGAGACAATTACAATTGCTTCAGGGCAAAGCTTTTCAAGCTTATTTCCCTAACAAATGCAGTCTTTTTATAAATAATTGTCTCCTTGAGGAAAATACTCTGATCTCACTTAAATGGATTCATTTTAATCAGAGGCTCAAGGAAAAAAAAATATTATAACATTTTAATAGTGAACAAAACCAAAATGAAATAAGTTTTATGCTATGAAAAAGAGGATGTCTACCTGCTCCATACTCCAAAGTACTGTAGTTGACTTACATAAATCAAGAGTTATTTCAAATTCTACAAGCCTGTACAAACTATGCACTACATTATGTTGTCCCATGTGGACTCTGATGACTTAAGTGGGTACCAGAAGCTCTTGGACGACTTTTTTTCCTTCTCTACTTCTCAAGCCAAGGAAACAGAGTGCATTATTTTTTAAATTAATCGATGGAAAATCTCTTGGGTGACCTCAGACACATTTAGTTTTATCTCTGAATGGGATACACATAAATGCCATAGGAAGATAGGGCTGGAGAAACATCACTAGCATTCATCAGCCTTACTGAAGCTAATAATCCCACCAACCTCTTCCATTGAGGCTAAAGAATATATTAACCGCCCTGAGGTGGGGAGAAAACACTGGGAACCACCATCAAAATCTAGGAAAAGAAGCCATGCTAAGCAACGGCACCAATTCCCTGGAGCAACCCTGCACACAACTTTCTGCAACGGTATTTGCTGGGTGGGAGACTCAGACTTCTCAAACAGGCAACGTACTTTTGCTCTTTTCCTTGCAGTACGCGGAAGAAAGGGCTGGGATATGTGTTCTCTGGACATAAAAAGCTGAAGCTGTGAAACATGAGCTGACCTGTGTCATTAACATGTTCCTTCAAAGGAAACATCTGGTAGGACCGCAAGTATTGGCCAGAAGGGTAATGACTCTTCCAATGAATTCGTGGCACCTAGGTGATCCCTGGGATCAGTCTGCCACCACTTTCAGCAAGATGAATAAAAAAAGATGAACATCTCATTTTGTCCCCAATAGCTACATTTTTATTAGACCACATTGGTAAGTGAAACTAAGTTATTGGAAGAGTGAGTCCTATTGCTTGTCATCAGCAACGACGTTATGAAGTGCAAAGAGAAAACAAGGCTTTCCAACCATGCTGATTTTTCATGAACAGGTTCCACTTATGTCTTTATAAGGAAACTCTATTATGTTTGATTTCTTAACAGCAACATTTTCATTCACTCATTAATAAGGGGGAAAATACAACACACAAAGAGGACATTCAGCAGTTGATTACACTCCCTTGATTTCCTATTTAAGGCATCTTTTTTTAAAAGCATCAAGCAGGGAAGCCTCCACAAAAAAATGAGCATTTAATACATTGTTAACATGAAAAAATAAATTTATATTGCATTTTAGATAGCTACTGACATATAGAGGGGGAAAAAAAGGAAGCAACGGGAAAATGCTCTTTTATAATGAAAACCATGCAACTAGTCTGGCTCACTTTACAGTTGTGGCCCAGGAAGAAACATATTCCCAAAATGATGCTTCATCATAGAAATAAAGAGATATTTCCTTGCTTTTAGCATTTCTAAGGAGTATTCATAAGCTGCTGGACATATTGTAATGGGTTGTGACCAAGCAGCTCATGCATCGTGTGGGAAAACTATTCTCCATTTCTTCCTCACCCTGTTGGCCTTAAAATTAAAGCTGGGCAGGCTCCACACAACCTGCATCTAAATTAATCTTGACAATCTCCAAGAAAATCTTTATTAAAGCTCAAAGCTTAAGAGCTTAACGTGGGCAGAGCTTCTGCTTTGAACAAGCACCAGAAACTCTTGCCCCCAGAACTGATCTTATACATTCATTTCTTGGTCTAATTCACCACTGGGCAAGGAAGGTCCCCGTTTACTAACATGGGGAAGATATGTGTTTTTTTTTGGGGTGCTGTTAGTATAGTGCTTTTCTGATATTTTGGGTTTTTTTCTGTTTTTGAGGCAATTTGTATCTACACATTGGGGTAATGCTGAGAAGTCAGCGCTAGCTGACCAGTATCTGAGAGATTAAACTCAGATTTAATGAATGAGACCTCACTTCACATGTCCCTTGACAACCATCCAGCCCCTATGTTGCAGAAACCTGGAGTTTTGGCTTCATGAGAAGCTTGCATTTGCTCTCCACTTGCAAGTGCAAAAAGGCATCCATAGACTTTCTTCTAGATCACCATAAAAATCAGATTTTCTCTCTAGGCAGCTCTTTTTTTTTTTTTTTGATGGGAGTTCTTTTTTATTCCTGCGTTACGGCAAGCTTTGAAATAATCCTGTTATTTTATTCTCACTTTTCTATGCAGCTCACAGTTTGATACCCTTAGGGCCCTCTCCTCCTTTTTGCAAATGAATAACTTGCTACGGGAAAGGGACTCAGCAGCAGCCCCACGCTGTGGGGCACAGGATAGAGAGGGTTAAACAGCAAAGGAAAAGTGATGGAAAGCAAGCAAGCAAACACCACAAAAAGAAATCAAAACTGCAAGACAGCAGCTTTTACACTTTATAATAATAATTATTACTTTTTTAATAAAGGAAACCAGTGTCCTACCTTTTTAAAAATTCCATATACTCAGTATGCTTGATAAGGCCTGTCCTCATCATTATTGTTTGAAAACATTGCCGATCAATAGCCCAAAGTTTCACATTTACGAGAGCTGGAGGAAAAAAAAAGGAAAAAAAAAAAAAAGGAAAAACAAAGAAAAAGAAAGAAGACAAGGGTAAAAATCAATTAGCAAATATCAAAACTCAATGCAAAAAAACGTTGTGAGCTGTGGAAGGTGTCAGGAGAAAGTGTGAAAACAGGGACATCCACCTCAACACCTTGATGGAAATCAACCGGATAATGGCCTAAATACACGTGGAAATGATCCCAAAACAGGCATCCAACTTTATCCTAAATTTTAGCTCTAGCACCTAGGCTTTGCATATATATATATATATATATATGTATATGTATATATTGCCCAAGAGCCACCATGTCACCAAGATGCAATGGAGTCCCAGCAGGTTGCTCTCATGTACTTTGGGTTCAAGAATTGTTACACCCCAATAATTAAGTACACTTTGATTTTGTTCCCCCCAACTTTGGTTTCCCCATTTCTGCTGCACCATGCATGTGAGGCATATATATGGATGTGGATACATGCACCATACATTTGAAAAGCAAAAGCATCACCCCAAGTGTGCAAAAACAAACCTAACAGACTATAAGAGCTCAATTTTGCATAAAACGAAGGGCAAAAGGAAGCAAACAGGATCACATGGATTGAAAGCACGGAACCCCAGACATTACAGGATATCAATTCAGATACAACTTAAACATTTGCATTAATTATGAATGTTCCTATCCGTGATGTTTCGAGGCAGGAGTTCCTTCTTTAGAGGAACAGCTGACGCAGGCAAAGCTGCTTTCAAAACTACTGAAATTGCTTTTTTGTCGTTGTTTTTGTTTTTCCAAAAGGAGTAATTGGTATAAATTTCATCTCTACATACCATTTCTCTACAGGAAAGAGAAAAGAGGGAGGAAAAAAAGTTATATTTACAAATAGCCTCATGAATAAAACACATCAATATACTCTGCTTTTATTTGCTAGTCCTTCCATTCACCAACACCGTGATTAATGAGGGCTGCTTTTTTATTTTTTTGAATTGGTAACAACATTTGCAGAAAGTAAACAGTTGAAAATGCAAATTCTTTTTTTTTTCCTTCTTAAAATAGCATTTCATAAGGCTCTGCATCATCTGAAGACTCTTCGGCATTTCCAAACTGAGGAGCTGGCCGATGTTATTTCTGACTTTCTATTTTTACCATGCACACACTTTACTGTCTTTCTCATTCATTCAAAATATCTATTTTTTTTCCCAACTACAGCCATTCTTCAGCATAAAATTATAGCCTTCGCCTGAATCTCTCCTATAATCCCTATATCAAAAGCAGGACAGTCAGGCAGCTGATGAAGGTCAGAAGACAGAAAAATGGTTAAACTGACCTCTCTTCCTATCCCCTTATTCCACCAGATAATTCAAATATATATATATCTAAGATAGAAACTAATAAATCAAACCTGACCCTCCTGCTGCCCTTAATTCCTTGGCTGTAAATTGCTCGGCCAAGGCCAAAACCAGAGGCAAAGGGCCTTCCTCCATGGAATGGTGCTGAGTCCAAGCAAGCGGTGCCAACAGTTGGGATGAGGACTCGGCTCCCGTTAAAAACAGGGATGGATGAAATTTTCTAGGTTAAGTCTAGTGATGGTGGAAGTCAAGTTTCCGAAGGGAGACGCAACCTTCCTAGGGCACATATATACCTCCAAGGGGAGTATCATAAAGCTATATAGTCTTATACGTAAGTATACAAGTATATTTTACACAGAATATTTATGCATAACATAAAATATGATACTGCAATCAGGCAGCCAGATTGCAGTTTAAAATCCAATTAACGCTTATCTGCCCTTTCCCACTTTGCCAAAGTCAACTGGTTGAGTACCAGGTACTGCTTTATCCTCCCACCCGCTCCCAGTTTGGGGATGGCATCGAAGCGGAGACAGCGGGCAGAGGGATGCTCCGATATCCAAACTGCTCCTGTGGATAAGTGGCCAGGCAGGTGTCTCTGGCCCTCCTGATTTATTGATCAGGGGTGTCAATGATTGCATTTTTAGGCCTTCAGATGAGGGTATTGCACAGCACTCCGCAGTGATTTCAGAGTACCATTAATTGCATGTTAGAGATAAGCAAATGTATCAAAAGGAGGATTCAAATGCAAGCTCCAAACAAAGAAGATGGATAATGAGAGGATTTTAACTAAATTCAACCAACACACAGTTTCCCGTGCTCTCCGGCAACATTTCCTTGGAGGAAGAGATTCACCTGAATCTGCAGTCCCACATGAACCATTGCAGCACAGTCCCACATGAACCATTGCAGTCCCACATGAACCATTGCTCAGCTTTCCTGAGCAAACAGGAAAGGAGAGCTAGAACCAGAGCAAAGGAAGGAGGATTTCCCTGGTCAAATGCAGAGAACTGGGAAAAATAAGTACAAATACTTCAGTACTCCAGCACAGAGGTCCACTGGACTCAGTTGCTCTGGTGCTCCCTGATGCTCCTTCTGCCCAAACTATTTGCATTAATGCACCCAGATCTGACATTTGACTCGAGCATATGTTTTACCCATCAACAACTTTACGAGGCCACACAGAGTTATTCTATCCCTCTGGGTACACCCTGAATCACCAGTGAACTGCCAGCAAGTTTCCACTAAATGCAGCCAGGTAGAACGAGGAGGTCTGATATCAAAGGCTCATCCCAAATTGCACCTTGTCATCTACAAACTGTGGATTTTCACCACCAAATTGCTAAAACAGGTACTGCAATAGGATTTCATTTTTAACAAGTAATGTTAAGGTGACAGAGCACTGGAGCAGGCTTCCCAGAGAGGTTGTGGAATCTCTTTCTCTGGAGATCTTTCAAACTTGCCTGGATGCGACTAGGTGCCCCGCGCTCCAGGTATCCCTGCCTGAGCAGCAGGTTGGACTGGATGATCTCAAGAGGTCCCTTCCAACCTCAACCATCCTGTGATTCTGTGAAGCAATTGGCCACTACTGAAGCACCAGTCCCAGCAATACCCATTGCATTTGCATTATGTGAGGTGGCAACACAGCAGCATAGATGCAACTCAATCAAAGTTGCTTCAAAGGTTAAGTCCAAGACATCTCTTAATCATTTTTCCAGGAAATCCTCCATCATGGCTGTCTTATTAAGTGAAGATTCATAGTTTCTGGCTGAGGTTGTGTATCACTTTTTTTTTTCTTTTTTGTAATCTAACACAACTAGAGATGTTCCTGTGTCCTCCCCTGCAAAAATAACTCAGTCCTCTTTTGAAGACTCCTAACCTCTTGGTCTCCAAAAGACCTTGCAACAAGGCTGAACTGTGCATTATGCAAGTCTTCCATTGTATCAGCTTTTTGCTCTTTGAATTTCAAGTCACATCCATATCATTTCCATTATGAAAAGTGAAGATATTCTAATATGCTCTCTTTAAACAAGCCATTATTTTCCAGAATATTTATTATAGAAATTCTAGTCTTTTTAGTTCTAGTCTTTTTAAATTTCTGCCATCCAGAAGGTTTTTTAGAGTTTTAATTAAACTTTCCTTGTGCAACACAAAGCTCACAGAGTATTTAGGAAACTGTATCTTGGGTAATATTAAATGTTTAGACAAAAGCTGAAATAGTTTCTTAAAGCACTCCATAAAAAATCTATCCCGAATGATTTGAAACCTCCCCAAAATGCTCTCATGTAAGTTTAATGGGAAGCATTGGTGGGTCTTGCCATGTGTTGGCAAGACTAAGGAACACCCAAGCAGGGTCTAATGCAAGGCAGAAGCTTAGAACCTGGTTGACCAAACTACTTTTTAATGCAGCCAACACTGAGATATCCTCACTAGGATCAACCTGGGTCAAATTCCAAGGAGGGTGAAGCAAAATAATTGGATTTACTAGAAGGGGGATGGGGCGAAGAGAAAAACAGAAAATCACCCAAATTTCTCACAGCATGTGAGGTTCAGCCAGGCAAGCATCATCTCATCGTCATGCCATGAATGCAAAACCATTAGGAGAACTCAGGTTGCTTAAGAGGAATGAGCAAAGTCATACATTCCCATTTGAAAGCGAACTGCAAATCTGCTCATTGCCTACAGGGCCCCCCAAGAAAAACAACAAAAAGATCAATGTAACTAATTAAACAAAATGTCTTAAGGCTGCTCATTTGGAAGGGAATCAATTGATAACTGACAAACTAAGCTCAAAGTATCATTCAGAAGCAATGGTAAAAAAAAAAAAAAAAAAAAAGAAGAGGGAGAG